>CM032916.1:3516921-3544421 GCA_019202795.1 Arabidopsis thaliana x Arabidopsis arenosa | reverse complement strand
AGCATCATGGACTTTGTTGGGCTGAAACTCGTGTCGATCGACACCAGCATTGTGTCGATCGACACTCTTGCTGAATCTGGAACTGAAATCGTCCTTAGCTTCTTTTTCCTTAGCTTTTGCTCCAAAATGTCTCCTTATCTTCATTGTTGTCCCATTGCATAGAATACTTGAAAAGACACTAAAAAGACTCTAGAAATAACATAAAGACTCAAAATCATAACCCTAAATCATAGATAAAATCAATAAAAATAGGGATATATCAATGTGGTCGCAAATTGCGACGACTTTGCTAGTGCATAGTGTCCCTCGCAAAAAGCGACAAACTTAGATCTACAAAATAACATTTCATGTTATCCACATTGATCTATAAAATAGAGAATTAGAAGACATCACTGACGGTTCCAAAGAAGAAGAAGAATCATATGAATTTAGCGAATCTGATAATGGCGTTAAGTCATAATATGATTGTAATGATTTAGCAAATAAATCAGAATAAATGTTATTAGTCCGATTGAATTGAATTGCTCTGGTGCTTTCCTCCTGGTTTAATAGAGTAGAGGGTTGAGTAGATTTCCTTGTGAGATCTTTCTTACACACCAAAACGTGCAATATGTATGCAAGATGATCCTAAATGCCTAAGTGTGAAAATAAGCTAAATGTGATGCAAAATGATATGAAACAATGAGTTGTCACTAAGCTAAATGATGATAAATACATGCCTAAAATGAGTAAAATACAGTGTTATCAACTCCCCCAAACTTATCTCTTGCTTGCCCTCAAGCGAACAAAAAATCTTAAGTTGAAGGAGAGGTTTGAAGGTGGGGATTCAAAAACCGAAGCATGCTGATAAGTAGGTTTTATGCCTACTTTTGTGCTGAAGTGTGGTGTGTTCAGTTCAATTCCCCTTAAACACTAACATGTCGATGCAGCTATATGATAACACTGTATTTTACTCATTTAAGGTGTATATTTATCATCATTAAGCTTTGCATTTGGTCATAGTATCATATCATTTTGCACCATTTTAGCTTATTTTGCACACTTAGGCATTTAGGATCATCTTACATACACATTGCATATTTTGGAGTGTTTTCAGGTGCAGAAGGAGCTTAAAAGGATTCTACCCGACCTTCTACTCTATCCAACCAGGAGGGAACCAACAGAGCATTCTACTCGACTCATTCACTTGATCCAGGCAGCCAAAGAGGAGGCAGCAATTCACTCGACCCTCTTACTCGATCAAGGCATCCTCAGAAGAAGCAGCAGATTGATCTACTCGCCCCTTCTACTCAATCCTCTACTCGACCCATTTACTCGACCAAGGGTGACCAACTCTACAAGACTTGTTGATCTATCAAAGCGACTTTGGATCCTCCTCATTCCCCACTCAACCAGACATCTGAGCATACAGATAGGAGAGGAAGAAGCATCTACTCGACCAATTGATCACTCGGAGCATACACACAAAGGCGTAGACTTTGCAGCACCCTCCTTACTCGATCCCCAAAATCGAGCACTTGCTCAAACCGCCTCAAGTCTCTTGTCTTCTAGTGAATCTAGGGTTTTCAACATTTCACTATAAATAGATCACTATGGGATTTTTCCAAAGGATTTACCTTTTATCCTTTAGTTTTGTTTATGTTCTTGAATCTTCAAAACTTAATTACTCTTAATCTATTTCGTTTTTGCACTTAGTTCTTTAAGTAAAGTTGTTAAGCTTGTTTAGATCTACATTTTGATATGATTTCAGTAATTTATGGGTTAGTGTTCTTAGTTATGTTGCTTGAGTAGTGATTAGGGTTCTTGAGGATGGATTAGATTAGGGTAATCTCTAGGTTAGTCAGGTGGTTAAGATTAGGTTATATCCCTTCTGGATTTGCTTGGCCCCTATGCGGTTTTCACTGGCTAATGTGGAGATCCGATCATAGATGTCCAGCGTCCAAAAGACGTTCAAATGGATGTCTGATCTACAAATTCTAGAGATTTGTAGACTTGACCAAGACATTGGCTAGTATGCCTATTGGCTTTGGTAGATTGTTGCTTAAACCCTGCTCTACTATGTTTCATCAATGAGAGTTGAGATTAGGAAGTGGTACAGTTGTGGGGGTCTTTGTCACAGCAGTGGATTGACCCAGTTTTTGAATCTATCGTGTAGGGTATCTACCTTTCACCTGTTAGCCACCTGATGAACCCTAGAGATGCCCTTATCAATGAATCCATCCTTAGGAGTTCTATTCTTCTTAGATTTATTTGTATTCACCCCCTGATTGCACTTTTATTTCCCTGTTATTTGTATCCCCTGTTGATTGCATTTTAGTTCTGCCTATTGGTTCTACTCGACCCAATGATCGAGTAGGGCTTTTAAGTTCTTATTTTTGTTGTTTGAATCGTGACCTAGGATTGTTACTAGAAACTAACCATCATTATAATCTAGCTTGACTTAGTTGCTACTGTACACATCTTGATTGCTAGCAATAACATCTTGATTCCTAGCAATAACAGTGGACTGGATTGACACCTCCTATAGCTGCATCGGCATGTTAGTGTTTAAGGGGAATTGAACTGAACCTCACATTCAACACATAAGTAGGCGTAAAAACCTACTTATCAATTTGGCGCCGTTGCCAATTAATTGTTAAATTGTTACATTCAAGATATAAGAAAAAGTTAAGATCAAGTTCTTTTACATTTATCAAGTTATTAACTCATATTTTCGTCTGCTTGTTTTGTGGGATAGGTACAAATATTTGTGCATGCAAACTCGATCCAAAGGCTCTGCACACCTACTACCATTCAAAGACAGAATTGACAGAATAGCTCGTGAGTTACAAGAAACCAAAGCAAAGGCTGCCTGTGATCAGCAAAGACCAGCTGCTATGGATCAACAGAACATACCATTTGATGTTCAAGACCCACCTAATGTTGACCAACCAAGAAACATTGGTGCTGGTGATGCCCCAAGGAATCATCACCAAAGACAAGGGATAGTGCCTCTACCAGTTCAGAAAAACAACTTTGAGATCAAGAGTGGTCTCATCTCAATGATCCAAGGAAACAAGTTTCATGGTTTACCTATGGAAGACCCCCTGGACCATCTTGACAGCTTTGGTAGGCTCTGTGGCCTTACCAAAATCAATGGTGTCACTGAAGATATGTTTAAGCTCAGACTATTTCCCTTCTCTTTGGGAGAAAAGGCACACCACTGGGAGAAGACTCTGCCCCCACATTCCATCACCTCCTGGGATGATTGCAAGAAAGCTTTTCGTGCCAAGTTCTTCTCTAATGTTGGCACAGCTAGATTGAGGAACGAGATCTCGGGCTTCACCCAGAAAAACAATGAAACTTGGGAGAGGTTTAAAAGCTACACCACTCAATGTCCCCATCATGGTTTCAAGAAAGCTTCATTATTGAGCACACTCTACAGAGGAGCTTTACCAAAGATCAGAATGCTACTTGAGACCGCTTCCAATGGAAACTTCCTGAACAAGGATGTAGCAGAAGGATGGGAGTTGGTCAAAAATCGAGCACAATCTGATGGGTGCTACAATGAAGATTATGATCGCTCAGTGAGAGGAATTAGAGGGACTGGGGATAAACAGAGCAAAGATATCAAGGCTCTGAATGAAAAGCTAGACAAGCTGTTGCTGGCTCAACAGAAGAAGATACACTACATCACTGATGAAGAACACTTCCAAATGCAAGAAGGGGGGAATGATCAAAATAAAGAGCTGTGCTACATCTAGAACCAAGGAGGGTTTAACAAGGGCTACAACAACTACAAGCCCAACCCAAACCTCTCCTATAGAAGCACTAATGTACCTAACCCCCAAGATCAAGTGTATCCACCACAACAGAATCAGTCTAAGCCATTTGTTCAATACAACCAAGGTTGTCCCTAAACAACAGTTTAATGGAGGTTACCAACACTAGAATCCACCACCAGGGTTCACTCAACAACCACAACAAGCCCCAGCAACTCAAGATCCTGAAATTAAGCAACTCATTCAACAAATCATTCAAGGATAAGCTATTGGCGCTATGGCTTTTGACAAGAAGATAGCTGAATTACACAACTAGATCGATTGTTCTTACAACGATCTAAATGTCAAGTTCGAAGCTCTGAATTCCAAAATCAAGTATGTGGAGAGTCAATTTGCATCAACCTCTACTCCGAAGCATCCTCAGCAACTTCCATGGAAAGCAGTCCAGAATCCTAAGGACTATGCTACTACTAATGCTATCACCATCCACCAAGAAGATGAGTCTCCACCAAGTAATCAGACTCTCAATACTAAGGACAGTATGATTCAAGAAAGGGGGGATTAAACTCAAATTGATGCACGTGCCACCAAGCAATTCATCCGGACTATAGAGCACACACCTTTGCTGAATACTCACCATTCTGGAAAAAAGTTCAAAATTGAAAAACTCAAGAAGGATCAGAATCAAGAGATGATTAGCAGTGCCTCCACCCAAGAAACATACGAGAAGAAAGTCATCCAAGAAAAGCTTGATGATCCCGGTTCATTCATTCTACCATGCTCTCTAGGACTATTGACATTCAATAGGTGCCTTTGTGATTTGGGAGCATCTGTTAGCCTTAAGCCTCTCTCTACAGCTAAAAGGCTAGGGATCATGGAATACAAGTTCTGAAACTTAGCTTTGCTCTTAGCTGATGGTTCTGTTGCACATCCTCATGGTCTAATAGAAAATCTGCTTGTCAAGATTGGAAATGTTGAGATACCTACATATTTTGTGGTATTGGACGTAGATGAAGAAGGAAAGGATCCCCTGATCCTAGGCAGACCATTCTTAGCTTCAGCTGGAGCAGTCATAGATGTCAGGAATGAAAAAATTAATCTGAACCTTGAAAAAGGCATCAAGATGAAGTTTGACATTAGAATAGCTTCAAGGAAATCAACAACAGGAGGTCAGAGTTTTGGGATTCAGGACATGGATGTTGATGAAGAAACAGAAGCTGGAACCTCACCAAAAGTCAACTATACTTCTCAACTCACCAAGCTTAAGAGAACTTTTGACCACAAGAAGAGAGCAATAGAAGGGTTAGCTCAGACTGACGATCTTACAGAAGATGACTGGTATGAGATGAGAAAAAAATTTAAATGGCAAAGCAGAGTCATATTAAGATTATCTTCAAGGGTGATGAAGCTGAAAGATCAACTATGGATGTTTGAAAAAAGAGTTAATAAGTTTCCAAATGGTATTGAACCAGAGAAGATAGAAACTACACTAGCTATCAAGGAGGACGAAGATTTCACAACAGAATGATTAGCACCAGAAGATCAGAAAGGAGTTCCCTTAGAGGAAAGAAGCCTAGAGAGCAAGTTGTTGAGTGAGGAGGAAATCCCTATTCCGACTTATTCTCCAGGATTGCCTAAACGGCCCACCAACCCCTCTGTTGAAGAAGAACACTTGATTCATGATTCTGTTGCTGAAGAACTCCTGGAGCTCTGGATTTGATATAAAGCTCAGGAGGATACAATTGGAAAGTTAACTCACAAGATGGAAGAGTTAAACAGCTTCATTCTGGAACTTCAAGAAATGGTCAAGGACTACCCCAACTTTGAAATTGAGGATTGGTCATAGGAGCCTGAAGAAGACTACTCTGCTGATCAGAAAGACGCTTATTTTGAAGAAAAATCAAATGAATATTCATCATACCATATGTCAAGAGAGGATGCAATATATGATTCAGAAACTGAAAATTCGACCACTGAAGATGAGGACTTCTCTATTCCTCTCTTCAACCATTTTTCTGACTAAGCTCTGTAAGATTCAAGCGTGACTTAAAACAAGCTCACTTGGTAGGAAGCCCCATGTCTATCCATGTATATAACTTTCTATTTTCCTTGTTATTTTTGACGTTTTTGTTTAAGTGTTTCAAGTTTATTTCATTGACCATGATGAAGTCAATGGTCGAGGAAATTCAAACCAAGTCAAGAAAGATCTCTACCGTTGATCGAGTAGAATGAGAAGGAGTGTTTTGAACCGTTGATTTGAATGACCAAATGAGATAAGCATCACCACCGTTTGATTGAGTGACTTCTTGAAGTTTATTTTGGTCTGTTTGATCGAGTAAACAAGAACGAGGAGCTCTCCACCGTTGGATCAAATTTTGTGCAACTCAAGAAGATGCTCGATCCTTTACTCGAGCTCGAATTATTTGGAGACCAAGAAGTGATGTCGACTGTCCCACTTGTTCCCCTTCACTTCATTATTCAACGGACAAACCATTTACCCATGCCCCTCACCAATTCAAACTCGCTTTTGCAATCCCTCCAAAGAGAATCCCAAGGCCATCCTCCTCCACCCATTGAAATCTCCAAACCACTTTTGAAACTCTCTCTTTCATCATATCATTTTTGCAAACTCTCTCACAAAGCTCCAAAAGTTTCATTCCAAACTCTCCCTATCACTCTTCACGCATTCTCACTTCATCATACTTCACCAAAGTTACTCGATCAATTCCAAGTTCATCCTCAAATTTTCAATCGGTTTTCAAGCTCAATCTCCATCACCAAAAACCGAATCCTTTTTACTTTGATACCTCTTGGAAAGTTGTTCTTGTTTGCCTTGTTGAAGCTCACCACCAATCTCCATGGATTCAAGAAGGAAGAGTTCATCTCGGGCAAAAAGATCCTCTATTGATAATGAGGAAGTCGAGGCCTTTGACATGAGTGGCATGACTGAACACCTAATTCGCCAAGCTCACAGTGCCCAAAGATCAAGCTTGATTCAAGGTGGAAGTTCAAGCCGCTAAGCCATGCAAAGAGAAGAAGTAGCTCGGGGGAAGAGGGTCGTTGAGGCTGAAGAAGAACACCATGAAGAGGCACCCTTTGAAGAAGCGGTTTCCGAGGAAGAGGTTGAGATCATCAGGGATGATACACCAGCACCTGTTGAGAGAAGAAACCGAGCAAGGGGGAAGAGAGAGCCAACCCCGAGCGAGTACTATCAATACTTGAAGGAGTTGAAGTTTGAGGGAACTAGATACCCTCATAAGGAAACGATGCAAGAGCTTGGTATTTGTGGTGATGTGGAATACTTGATGGAATTGGCCAATCTTGCAACATTCATAAGCTGCCAATGTGGGGGATATAAAGAGGAGAGCTGCCAACTCCTTGCAACCCTCAAGGTTCATTTCTGTGTTGACGATTCAGAGAAAGAAGAGAGAGGAGGTCTTGGTTACGTAACTTTCAAGGTTAGGGATGTTGAGTGTACTCTTGATATTCGCCATCTTGATACCATTTTCGGGTTTCCAAGTGGAGAAGAAATTCGCCAAGACTATGATCAAGAAGAGCTAAATCTCTTTGGAAAACAATCGCCGGTCCGAAGCCCTTCTCCCAACCAAGAACAAGAGTTCTTCAATCCGAAATCCCGTGATTAGATACCTCCACTAATGCATCGCCAACACCCTCTTTCCAAAGAAGGCCACCGGATTTGTTGGTGAAGAGGAGCTATGCATGATAGACCAATCTTTGGTCTTCATTTTGAAAGAGACAAAAGATAGGAGGAAGATGGCGGGTGATAGAGCAGACACTTCGCTGATTGTTGTTCTCTTCGATCACCTATTGAGCTACAAAGAGTATGCTGCAACCATCCATCGCTCGGGAATTCGCGGAAGTCTTGTGTTGGTGGTCTCTTAACGCCAATACTAGGAGTTGTGGGTATGGAATTCGGAACCCTGACGTGTTGCCCAAGTTTATTGACCTCGACTATCTCATGGGGAAGGATTTTCTTGAGAAAACAATTCCAGCGGATCGCTATCTCTTCAAGTTCAACCATCTGGAGCTTGGACCTTCTCTGTTACCCCTACCATGCGAGAACCGGACTTCGGTGAAGACAAGGCGCAACATAAATTTCATGCCATCTGCCTCTGCCTTGAACATCGACATTGGAGGAGCTCGAGAAGATGAACAAGAATATAGTCAAGCTGACTATGTGCGACAGGAGTATTTTACTCAAGCTGACTATGAGCAGCAAATCGAGTTTGAGCAGCATATTGATCAACCGAAGCAAGGGACCAGCGAACAAGAGCAAGCTCATTATGAAGAAGGTGCTGACTAAGGAGGAGATGAGATAGCTGAAGTTCACAAGAAGCTCGGTGTGCTTGAAGAGCTTGGGAACCTTCATAGCAAAACAATGAAGGGTTTCAAGAAAAAGATGAGAACAATGAAGAAGTCACTCAAGAGTATGGCTGCTTTACTCAAGGACTTCCAGAGCAAGCCAAGGCCACCGTCTCCCACCCCCAAAGTAAGAAGAAGTGGTTCAACGAGCTCAGCTGCAAGGAGACCTGAAAGGATCGATCAACCCTGAGCTTCATCTTTTGAGCCTCGGGAAATGATCTTCGAGTTGAGAGAGCCAAGGAGTAGGCAGAGACGAGCTTTCACACGCGCGATCGATAGAACGAGCAAAACCCTCCCGCCTCAACTTCAGCCCCTGCCTATACTCAAGAGAATATGGACGATAAAGTCTCCATCTACTTCACCTGATCAGTGAGGTCACACCACCTCAACCATTGTACATACCATTAGCTTTTTCTTTTTCTTTTTGTGTTTTGTGTTTTGGTCTTGAATTCTCTTTCAGATTTTTATTACACAAGGGACTGTGTAATTTAAGATTGAGGGAGGGTTCAAGACATGTTTAACATTGTGTTCTCTTTTTCTTATTTCAAATTTTGCATCATTTAAGGCATAGAAAAAACCATAAAAATTTGAAAATTTTCAGAAAATGATTTCACAAAAACAGAGTGTCATGTAGATTCCATCTCATTTTAGGATTGTATCTAGTGTGGTTGCATTTAGGATTGCTCATTTGCATAGGGGATAATAATGATTTCAAACCGTTAAACATGTTTTGATTCAATGAAGTAAGTTCAATGCCCAGGTTGTTAGTTCTTTGTTGCATAACCGATTGTATCTCTAACGTAAGACCGCACCCTGCTTTGAATTTACAACTTGACTATACTGCTTTGATTCAAAACTTGCTTAGCTGATGCCATTCCCTATCTAAACCTGAACTGAATTTGGAATTATCATGTCTATACATTGTTTGTGAACTCTTGGCTACCATATACATACTTGGATTATCTTATTCACTTCACCACCCTCTGTTAATCCAAGTAGCTGACTATCATTTTTAGAGGAGTTTCCCATACCCTTAGCCTAGCCTTATTTCAAGCCAAAAATCATATGTGTGTGATTGTGAGGTCTTTTTTGATTGAGCTTGGTATAACTTGTTAGGTATGAGCCGACAAAAGCAGTCTTTCATGTAGACCTAGCCCACGCTTTTTGGGTTGGCTAGGACTAGGTGGAGACTTGTATTTGGGATTGGGATTGTGTATGGATTGAATGAGAATGAGAATGAGAATGATAAGAAAAGAAAAAAAAGAGAGTAAGAGTTTAGAGTTCTAAAGGGGGATACAAAAGTGTTAGTCTAGTAAAGAGTTTGGAATTCAAAGAAGTTAGGCATTGTGATTCAAAGAAAAGGGTAAAACGCCCTATGTGCTAAGATTAGAAGAAAAGCCTTAAGTTTGTCAAAGTATAAAACCAAACCCGCTAGACTCTTGTATCGTTTTAAAGAATAACCCCTTAGAACTTGAACCAAAAAGAGAGAAAGAATGAGAAAAAGGGTAGAGTTAGGACATCCATGGGACTGGGATCATCTTCTGAGCTATCATACTATATATCATTGGGTAGATGAGAGTCTGTTCTTGTATGTGTCCATTGGCTTTTACCTTTAGCATTCTGCTGAAGCTCAATCTAATCTCTGAAAGTCCCCTGTTACTCGACCAAATCACTAGAGGGACCAATTTTTGTCTCTTAGCCTAAGCCCGAAACAAAGTGAGTTCATAACCATTGCATTGCTTGATCCACTGTTTGTGCTTAATGAATGTTAAAGGGAATTGGTTGATGAGAATGCTTGAATAGAGTAAGGCAGGTTGTTAGGTTGCATTGTGACGAGTATGGCTAACGTTTTTAAGTAAGGCCCAATCATCTTGCAACCTAGAATTAGCTACCTGGACATTGAGCTTACACGTTCTATATGCATGCTTCGGTTTTTGAATTCACACCTTCAAACCTCTCCTTCAACTTAAGATTTTTTGTTTGCTTGAGGGCAAACAAAAGATAAGTTTGGGGGAGTTGATAACACTGTATTTTACTCATTTTAGGTGTATATTTATCATCATTTAGCTTTGCATTTGCTCATTGGATCATATCATTTTGCACCATTTTAGCTTATTTTGCACACTTAGGCATTTAGGATCATCTTGCATACACATTGCATGTTTTGGTGTGTTTTCTGGTGCAGAAGGAGCTTAAAACGATTCTACTCGACCCTCTACTCTATCCAACTAGGAGGGAAGCAGCAGAGCATTCTACTCGACCCATTCACTCGATCCAGGCCGCCATAGAGGAGGCAGCATAGACTCCCACACTAGATCATTAGCTAGCGAAAACCACATAGGGGCCAACAAATTCATAAGGGATCTAACCTAATCTTAACAACCTGACTAACCTAGAGATTACCCTAATCTAATACATCCTCAAGAACCCTAATCTAATACATCCTCAAGAACCCTAATCACTACTCAAGCAACATAACTAGGAACACAAACCCAAAAATTACTGAAATCATACCAAAATGTAGATCTAAACAAGATAAACAATTTTACTCAAAGAACTAAATGCCAAAACGAATAGATTAAGAGTAATTAAGGTTTTAAGATTCAAGGACACAAAGAAAAACTAAGAGATAAAAGCTTGGTCCTTTGGACAAATCCCAAAGTGACCTATTTATATTAAAGTCTCAAAAACCCTAGATTCACTAGAAGACAAGACACGTGAGGCGGTTTAGATGGATGCTCGATCTTGGGGATCGAGTAAAGAGGGTGCTGCAAAATTTGCGCCTTTGCCTCCATGCTCTGAGTGATCAATTGGTCAAGCAGATGCTTCTTCCTTTCTTATCTGTATGCTCAGATGTCTGGTTGAGTGGGGAATGAGGAGGATCCGAAAACGCTTTGATAGATCAGCAAGTCTTGTAGAGTAGGTCGCCCTTGGTCGAGTAAGAGGGTCGAGTAGAGGATCGAGTAGGAGGGTCGAGTAGTGTCTGCTCCCTCCTCTTTGGCTGTCTAGATCGAGTAAAGGGGTCGAGTGAATTGCTCTTTTGCTTCCCTCTGGTTTGATAGAGTAGAGGGTCGAGTAGAATTCCTTGTAAGCTCCTTCTACACCTGAAAACACACCAAAACATGCAATATGTATGCAATATGATCCTAAATGCCTAAGTGTGCAAAATAAGCTAAATGTGATCCAAAATGATATGATACAATGAGGGATCACTAAGCTAAATGATGATAAATACATGCTAAAATGAGTAAAATACAGTGTTATCAACTCCCCCAAACTTATCTCTTGCTTGCCCTCAGCCAAACACTAAATCTTAAATTGAAGGTGAGGTTTGAAGGTGGGGATTCAAAAACCGAAGCATGCATATAGAACGGGTAAACTCAATGTCCAAGTAGCTAATTCTAGTTTGCAAGATGATAGACCCTTACTTAAAAACGTTAGCCATACTCGTCACAATGCAACCTAACAACCTGCCTTACTCTATTCAAGCATTCTCATCAACCAATTCCCTTTAACATTCATTAAGCACGAACAGTGGATCAAGCCATGCAATGGTTATAAACTCACTTGGTTTCGGGCTTAGGCTAAGAGACAAAAAATGGTCCCTCTAGTGATTTGGTCGAGTAACAGGGGACTCTCAGAGAAAAGATTGAGCTTCAGCAGAATGCTAAAGGTAAAAGCCAATGGACACATACAAGAACAGACTCCCATCTACCCAATGATATATAGAATGATAGCTCAGAAGATGATCTCAGTCCCATAGATGTCCTAACTCTACCCTTTTCTTTGAATTACAATGCCTAACTTCTTTGAATTCCAAACCCTTTACTAGACTAACACTTTTTGTATCCCCCTTAAGAACTATAAATTCTTACTGTTGGAGCTGGATTTCCCGCCAGGAATCCACCTGCAAATATACCAGGCCACCCAAATAAGCCCAGCAAGCCCACCAAGTAGAGAACCTGCGCAAATCTGGAGCCCATGTATGAATTAGGTATTTGGGCCTAATAAGTCTGGTCACCTGACATCCGTGACACTAATGTGGAGAACCTCTACCAAAATTCGAATTCTTCCGAATAAGAACAAATTCTCCCCCCTCGCAAACCAAGGATGGGGAACATTATGTCTCGATACAGCCGCCTCCCAACAGAGATAACCAACCTCCGCTCAACCTGGCTAACCCCACCAAACAGGTGCCTCCGAGACCTGCAATCGAGATGGCCGAACTCTGCCCAATGATCCTGAACCTGATCAACATAAGCAAAAATCAAGAAATTGGGCACCGGAACCTCGCTGAAATAGTAGGTCAGTAGAAATGCGATTCTACCCGCATGGCACAAGTAACAGAGCGTGACCTCGCGGGAAAGGAAATCCCTTCCCAGGAAACTGAGATCCCTGCCCAGAACTCCATAGATCTGACAGGAGCCTCTACCCCGACAGATCATACTCCAAGGACTCGTTTAGATTTGTCTCGATAGAGGTCTCACCTCCTCTCAACTGACAGATTACCTTCATACGAGCACCTGCGCATACTCTCGCCGAAAACCCAATAATAGGGACCGAGACGCGCACAACTCCCGTTTTCACAAAGCTACCGCTCCCACCAATGCTACCACTAGGCTACTTGCCCCCGAGGTACACATGGACGAGAAACCAAACAACCGCGTCTAGCTCCCGCATCCCTGGGAACTTGATACAACAACGGACCTTTACCGTCAACTTCCCATCCTTTCCCCTGATATCAGAGAGCGACCTCCTTAACGGTCCAACCAATCCCCGAGCGCCGACCAACGGTGCACCTAACAACTCCTTGTCAACGCAGCCTTCTAGACAGGTGTAGCTATTCGACCCGCGTAACATCGTGGATATGGAAACATTCTGCAATTACGCAGCTCAAACAAACGCGAACATGGCTCAAATGCATTCACGAATGCATCTAGTAGTGAGCAATGCTCCCGACATAGATCGGGTGATTGGAGAAACGAGGCGCACCCCATTCATGGATAGGATCGCCCATTGTCGCATCCGAGACGCCGGGAGACTCCATTTCCCGGATTACGATAAAACAACAGACCCAAAAGCTCAACTGAGAGCCTTCCGCCTGGCTATAACATGAGCGTACCTGACTAATGAGGAAAATGAAGCAGGTCACAGCCGTTTCTTCACAGAGAACCTCGTAGGCCATGCCCCTGAATGTATTGCTAGTTTTGAAGGGAACTCTATTGATACCTTCGACCAGCTCGCCGTCGCCTTTTTAAAACAATACTCGGTACTCATCGTAAATAGGACATCTGAAGCCGACCTCTGGGGTCTGACTTAACTTCACAACGAATCCTTGCAATCTTACGTAAAAAAATTCAAAGCAATTAAATCAAAGATTGCAAACTTGAACAAGGAGGTAGCCATAGCCGCCCTTCGCAACGGCCTGTGGTTCTCCTCGAGGTTCCGCGAGGAACTCACCTTTAGGCAACCTGTCTCTTTAGATGATGCTTGTAACGCCCACGAATCGCCCTATGGTCGGACAAGCCACGGGTGACCCAGTTACGCTACAGTGAAGATGATCGACCATAACTTAGTAAAGGTTCCAAATGAATCCGATTTCTTAACCAAATTATAATCGACCCTCTTCCCACTAGGAACACCACTTAGGCTTGCCAACCATCATGATATTCTAGTGTTGAGCGACTCAGACTAGGTCTTATATCATTAAACACTCGGCTGCTTTTACAAAAACACTTTATACATAGTATATAGCTTGTACTTTGCAAAGAGTTACCCAAAAATATATCTTTATATCTCCTTGTTAAAATTTACATAATAACAAGTAATTTTGCAGAAGCAACGCAAAACATCTTATTTTCGGCATTTCGTAGTGTTCGTCATCCGCTATGGTCATTCCACTATGGTTTCCTGTAAGACAAGTAGAATCATGAGTAATCTAACATTACCCACTGAGCTGGGTCTATGCACAAATAAATCTCTAGGGTTTAATCAACTCAATAAGTAAACTTAACCATCAGAGATCACAAAGCACGTAATAAACATATTATCATATACTTATAATAATACCAGAATATGGAGCCAAATTAGACACATGAATGAACCTTGGGCCCAGCATACTGCCAACCTTACCAAAGAGGTGCACCACAACATCAGCACAAACTCCCGCATACATGTATACATGTTCTCCACATGTATGCTACCACACACACGTACGTGCACACCCACACCACAAATACGTACATAACTGTGAACACCCGAGCTATAGCCACAAAGGCTTATAACCGGAACATCACTTTAATGCATCGTCATGCATTACCCGACATACGCTCCGAGTCTTGTGCCATCATGTAAGTGACCACTCAGGATCAAGACTTACTGACACAATCATAACACAAAAAGGAAGCCAGTAGCTTATTCTAAGCATGATGGTATCGGGTAAACCTAGAATACCACTTAGACACAATAACCTCATGTAGTACTATATATAAGTATTTTACCACACCCCAAACAATTATAATACAATCAAGAACTAATTCACGTATTTATAGTTATACATAATATATCAAGGACTTATTCACAACCTCATAGCATATCTCATATAAGTATAACAATCTAACAAGGCAAGTAAGCCCTCGAATCATATCTTAATTCATCAAGTAAAATTAGTTAAGTCCATATTCACCTTAGCCTAGTCAAATACTAGTCCATTCCATTCCTTAGTGATATCAAGTTCCTCATACGCCCATGTCATTTTAAGATTCAATTTTTAACTTAAGCCGACTTCCGATTAGTTAAGTCTAAGTGAGTAAGCATGCATATGATCTAAAGACTAGCTCTAGAAAGCATGTAAACAAACACACAATTCGACCACAACTCACGGATTCGGTAGTCCGGAAAGTTTTTTGGGTCTCGGGCAAAACTCCTCAATCACGGTCGATGATACCTTACTCACCGTCAAGTTCTCTCGACCACAGGCAAAGATTCTCTAGTAACGGACAAAGTTTCTTCGACCACGGGCAAGATTTACTGAATTTGGGCAAGTTTTTCTCGGTTACGGACGAGTTATCAGTCGGACAGCCTTGTAGTCTCTCTCTTGCCTTTGAAAAATGAAATTGGGCGGAGAGAACTTTATTTATAGTCCGTCCAAGGTCGGCAAGACTGCACCGCCCGCTGCCACATGTTCGGACAGCTGCCTCGCCCACAGGCGATAGGTGTCTCGGGTGATGGCGTGGCGACCGGTGGCGACGGGTGTCCGTTCCAAAACTCAGTCGACTTCGGCTCCAATGTTGATTACTTGAGCTGCAAGGCACCACGAGTGAGGTGTCCACTCAATAGAATTCGTCCTCGAATTCTAATCTTTGGTCACTTCCAACTTCCATGAATTCTCCCAACATTTTTGCAAATGTTTTTGAATCTCCTTGTCGAGATTATACAAACTGTCTGTTCCTCGAACTGAACTTCCTTTCTTTTGCTTGTTTCCCTGAAGTATGCCTGTTTTAGACTTGTCATGAGCCCAACTAATTTTAATTTCTTTTCTCTGATTCTTCATTCGGCCGGCAGTTGCTGATGTTCTTCTGATGTGGTTTTGAACTCAAACACAATCATCTCATTCTTATACATGTGATTTCTCACTCATATAATGGTCGGCCACACACAAAAAAGCAACTACTTAACTTATTATACATTCAAAAGTTCATACAAGTCATAAGTATCAGATTTTAGACTTAGTCTTATATAATATTCAACAAGTTCTAAGTCTTAACATATTTACACACAAACTTCGCTATGACTTAGCCGATTATATACTTAGCCGAAAAGTTAACTATATTTTTTTTCTATATGATCTTACGGACCATCGGTCAAAGGTTCCTACACTTGGGACAATCACACCTTACCCACAAAAACGAGGGCATCTATTCATTCAAACATTTCTCCTCAGTCGCCGTAGTCATTAATGGCCCGACTCCTCTCAAAGATCCTTCGCCCGCATTCGGCGCAATGTACAGGCAGTACATTGACATATGTCCCATTCCTTCGCAATAATAGCACTTGGCATAATCATCCGTGTAAGGGATAGTCTGTGGTGGATACAAGCACTCTTCGGTCGGATGATCGGTATGGCTGCATATCTCACACGGACGCTTAGCTGGAGTGGCTAACTTCTTCCCAACTGACTTCCTCGCCGTTGCATGTATTCCAGGCTTAACCTTGGAGTTAATCCCATATCCGATCCCAAGTGGATGCAGGTTTACTCCAACGATCCGTTGGTCTTTAGCCTTCTCCGATTCCATGTTCATTTCCACTGCTCTCTTTCCCTTCCACTTCTCGTTTTCTCCCGCCTTGTCAACCAACTTTCCTTTTGACCTTTCTTCATCAAGTCTTAGATGATTCATCAAAGACTCGTGGTTTAGTTCCTGTTCAAGTAGCATCTTATCCCACCTTCCATTTTCTTCATCTTCACTAGGTTCATCTCCCTTAAACATTTCATCCTCCCAGCATGAATCTGCCTTGCTTGAATTCGGTATCATCAGGATAGCATGTGAACTGTCCAATGAGATGTTGATGACACTCAGACTCTTAGGTTCTGGCGTTAAAAATTCAAATGAGTCCGATGAGGAATCACCCCCATCGTTCCCATTTCCTCCTCCGTTTTCCCCGTTCGGACCAAAGTCTTGAGCACCTTCAGCAATTAACTAATCGACCACGTGCTCTAGCTCATTCTCTATCTCATTCTCTATGGCTCCATTCTCATCTTCTACGTTATTTCCCATGAGCATTAACATATCATACTCATCGTCGGCTCCATACTCATTCATTGCTCCAAATGCACCATCCGCCTGGGTACATCGAACAAGTCTGCATTCACTTCTTCCAGTTCTAACCCGTGCTCCCCAATGGTCCCCAGATTCGGACCACGGAAACTTCCCTCCTTGTCCGTCGATGGCACATAGAATTGTGACAACATATTGTTCAGACTGTCATTCGTTTGTTGTTCGATCGCATTCTCGGTTGGCACCGCGAATAACTCGCCATCCTCGGTGATCATCCACTCAACATGGTTTGCCTCTTCACTAGATAACGGACCATCATGATTATTAGCATCTTCCGTACTTTCTAGATATTCGGACGGATCGGATTCAATCGATATATCAGACTCGGTGGATTCACTATCTTTGGCCATAAACTGATCATTCATGGCCACAAACTAACTTTCATCGTCAATACTACTTAGCGGAAAAAAGTTCTAGAGGTTGGGCACATTAAGACCGTGAAACAGACTGACAGGGTTGCTCCCTTTACTAGACGACATCTGCAAAACGAGGTATACCTATCCCCCACTTAGTCATCAAAAAGACAAATAATCAGAATCTAATGTTGCATTCTGCGACTCAATTTTACTCGATAAAATCATTGAAAACCTAAGTGTCCGCGAGCATCACATAACCAAGCTCTAATACCAAAAGTTGTAACGCCACGGGCAACCCAATTACGCTAAAATGAAGATGATCGACCACAACTTAGTAGAGGTTCCAGATAAATCCGGTTCCTTAACCAAATTAAAATCGACCCTCTTCCCACTAGGAACACCACTTACACTTGCCAACCCTCTTGATATTCTAGTGTTGAGAAACCCAGACTAGGTCTTATATCATTAAACACTCGGTTGCTTGTATGAAAACACTTTATACATAGTATTTAGCTTATACTTTGCAAAGAGTTACCCAAAAATATATCATTATATCGAATCCTTGTTAAAATTTACATAATAACAAGTAATTTTTCAGAAGCAACGCAAAACATCTTATTTTCGGCATTTCCTAGTGTTCGTCTTCCCGCCATGGTCATCCCACTATGGTTTCCTGTAAGACAAGTAGAATCATGAGTAATCTAACATTACTCCTGAGCTGGGTCTATGCACAAATAAATCTTTAGGGTTTAATCAACTCAATAAGTAAACTTAACCATTCGATATCACAAAGCACGTAATAAACGTATTATCCTATACTTATAGTAATACCAGAATATTCAGCCAAACTAGACACATGAATGAAACTTGGGCCCAACATACTACCAACCTTACCAAAAAGGTGCACCACAACATCGGCACAAAATCCTGCATACGTGTATACATGTTCTCCACACGTATGCTACCACACACACGTACGTGCACACCCACACCACACGTACGTACACAACTGTGAACACCCGAGCTATAGCCACAAAGGCTTATAACTGGAACATCACTTTAATGCATTGTCATGCATTACCCGGCATACGCTCCGAGTCTTGTGCCATCATATAAGTGACCATTCAGGATCAAGTCTTACTGACACAATCACAAAACAAAAAGGAAGGCAGCAGATTACTTTAATCATGATGGTATCGTGTAAACTTAGAATACCACTTAGACACAATAACCTCATGTAGTACTATATATAAGTATTTTACCACACCTCAAACAAGTATAATACAATCAATAACTAATTCACATATTTATAGTTATACATAATATAGCAAGGAAAGTATGCCCTCATAGCATATCTCATATAAGTATAACAATCTAACAAGGAAAGTATGCCCTCGAATCATTTCTTAATTCATCAAGTAAACTTAGTTTAGTCCATATTCGCCTAGCCTAGTCAAGTACTAGTCCATTCCACTCCTTGTGATATCAAGTCCGTCAAATGCCCATATCATTTTAAGATTCAAGTTTTAACTTAAGCAGAATTCCGATTAGTTAAGTTTAAGTGAGTAAGCATGCATATGATCTAAAGACTAGCTCTAAAAATATTCAAACAAACACACGATTCGACAACAACTCACAGATTCGGTAGTTTCAGAAAGTTTTTTGGGTCACATGCAAAACTCCTCGATCACGGTCGACGATCCCTTACTGACGGTAAAGTTCTATCGACCACATGGGAGGATTCTCTAGTCACGGACAGAGGTTCGTTGTCCACAGGCAAGATTTACTGAATTTGGGCGAGTTTCTTGGTTTCGGACGAGTTATTAGTCTAGCAGTGTCATAGTCTCTCTCTCTCGCCTTGAGGAATGAAATTGGGCGGAGAAAGTTTCACTTGTAGTCTGCCCAAGGTCGGCCATGCAACACCGCCTGCTGCCACATGTCCGGATAGTTGCCGCACTTAGAGGCGACAAGTGTCTCTAGAAATGGCGTGGCGACGGGTGTCACTCCACTGCCCCATCAGCTTTGGCTCCAAGACTCAGTCGACTTCGGCTCCAAGGTTGGTTACTTGAGCCGCTAGGCACCGCAAGTGAGGTGTCTACTCAAGTCGGTTTCAAGGCCGGCGGGGCAAACTTTGTTGCGGTACGCCTAACTTCTCCCATCTTTCCCCATTCGTGCCTATTCTTGCCCATTCTTGCCCTTTGATGGTTTGGCACCGGTTGGGTATATTGGCTATGCATCCGGGCAAAATTTTCTCATTCGGTCTTTTGGATGTGCCCGATGCCCTTATGCGGGTGACTACAATGCCATTCACAAAGCTCTCTATTTCGCCAAAGCCGAAGAGGAACTCACCGTTTTAGCCCTAAGATTCAAAGAATCTAAAGCACAAAACACTTCCTTTTCAACTATAAAACCCTTGAAAAAGGAAAATCAAATCCAAGGGCAGCATCCCCTATTCGCAATAAAACAGGCAGCCGAGGACGAAACTCTTGAACTTGACCTCAAAAAATACTGCAAGTACCACAAAAAAGAGGACATTCTACCGAGGAGTGTTGCGCCGTCAAAAAATTAATTGCAGTCGGGGGCAAAACTAAAAAAGGTTCAAACTCCAAGGCTGAAATCCCTCCTCCCGACGAGCAGGAGGAGGAACAAGCTCCCAAACGAAAGAAACGGGTACGAACACCGAAAGGAGGTGACTCTCCCCCACCTGCCTGGGAGGAACCCATAGACCTAGTCTTTGCGGAGCTCGATCTAGGAGGCAGGACAGAAAGGTCAGTCACTACGCCTCCTCCCGCGTCGGAAAAGAAAAACTAGATGTTCCCATTACGCCTCTCAAAATTTTGCAGAAAAGTAACTGAGCACCTCTCCCCGAAACACATCGATTTCATTATGGGAGGATCTCAACTCTGCAACAATTCGATCAACTCAATCAAAACTCATCAAAGGAAAGCAGATTCCAACACAAAAGGAAAAAGCCCGATGATGGGACCTGATCAACAGATCACGTTATGGGAAAGCGAAACCACTAACCTCGATAAACCTCATGATGACGCTCTCGTCATCCGGATTAACGTAGGCAATTACGAACTCTCCCGTATAATGGTCTAAGGGAAGCTCGGTCGACGTCTTATTCAAAAGAACGGGTCACCTCGACTCCGAGCTGCAAGGCAGGAAAACACCAGTTACTGGGTTTGCCAGAGATACGACCTTTTCTCTAGGAACCATCCAACTCCCCACCATCGCGTGAGGAGTGAGACAACTCAAGAACTTCTTTGTAGTCAATAAGAAAGCTCCTTTCAACGCGATACTGGGAAGGCCATGGCTACAACAATATGGAAGGATCTCGTAACATTTCTCAAGGAAAACAAGAACAGTTTCACAGGTCAAGAGCGAACCTCCAAGGAATAAACCTCGAGTTAACCTCACACGAACTCAACGTCGATCCGACCTACCGGCCTATAAAACATAAACGTCGCAAGCTAGGTCCCAAAAGGACCAAAGCTCTGAACGATTGGCTCGCTAACCGAGTCATCGTAAAAAAGAAAAACAGGAAGTGGAAAGTATGCATCGACTTTACAGACCTGAAAAGCATGTCTTAAAGACTGTTTCCCACTCCCGCATATCGATTGACTGGTCGCATTGTTCTTCATGGACACATTCTCTGGGTACAACTAAATACTTACCGACAAAAAAAAAACGGCGTTCATTACGGACTGAGGCACTTACTGCTATAAAGTAATGCCCTTTGGTTTGAAAAATGACGGAGCTACCTACCAACGATTGGTGAACAGAAAGTTCACCGACCAGCTCAGGAACACGATGGAAGTTTACATCGATGACATGTTGGTCAAATTGGCTTACGAAAAGGACGACATCCCACGATTAAGAGAATGCTTTAAAATCCTAAACAAATTTGAAATGAAGCTAAATCCCGAGAAATGCTCTTTCGAGGTCCCATCAGGAGAATTCCTCGGATACCTGGTAACCGAAAGAGGCTTTGAGGCCAATCGTAAGCAGATTGCCGCCTTCATTGAAATGCCATCACCAAAAAAGGCACGAGAGGTCCAAAGGCTAACCGGCCGTATCGCCACCCTCAACAGTTTCATATCCTGGTCCACTGATAAATGCGTCCCGTTCTATCAGCTCCTCCGAAAGGATAAGAAGTTTGACTGGAATGAGAATTGCGGACAAGCCTTCAAGAAATTGAAAGCATACTTGACCAAACCACCTATACTCGCAAAACCCAAAGAATGAGAACCGTTGTACCTGTACACGGCGTCTTGGTAAGAGAAGATCACGAAGGACAAAAACCGATCTATTACGTGCGTAAAACGTTGATAGACGCTAAAACCTGTTATCTAGCGATGGAAAAACTAGCACTAGCCATAGTCATGTCAGCGCGAAAGCTGAGACAATATTTCCAATCACATCCCATAAGGACGACTCGCGAAACCATTTTGCAATATTTCCAATGACATCCCAATATTTCTAATATTTCCAATGACATCCCAACCAATCGGAACCATTTTGCATAGTCCGACTCAATAAGGACGACTCGCGAAATGGGCCATAGAACTAAGCGAGTACGATATAGAGTCTCGCACCAGAACCAACTTGAAAGCACAGGTTGTAACCAACTTTGTAATCAAGCCCCCGCTAGCAGACCTGGATGGAACCAACACCAATAAAAAATGGCTCCTCCACGTCGACGGCTCCTCAAATCGACAAGGATCCGAAGTCGGAATACAACTCACCTCCCCCACCGGGGAAGTCATTGAACAATTATTCTGACAAGGATTCAATGCATCAAACAACGAATCTGAGTACGAAGCCCTCATAGCTAGCATTAAACTAGCTCAAGGAATGAGGATCCGCAAAATAAACTCTTATAGCGACTCCTAACCCGTCGCCAGTACCACGGGGAATTCGAAGCTAAAGACGAGCGCATGGAAGCGTACCTCGAACTAGTCAAAACCTTGGCCTAGCAGTTCGAATCGTTTGAACTAACCATGATTCCCAGAGGAGAAAACACCTCGGCAGACGCCTTGGAAGCTCTCGCTTCCACGTCAGATCATTTTGTCAAAAGAATTATTCCGGTCAAAGGAATAGAATACCCAAGCATCGACCTAACAGTCAAACACGCTGGGACTGAACCCCCGGCAACTTCACACGAGTAACCTGAAGCACCACCGCCGCAGCTAGAGCCCTTGTGGCAGTTGCAGAGGCAAAGTGCGACGGAAAAGGAGCCAAAGTACGAAACTCCTGAACAACTTGCCCCGTACGAACCCGAAACGTACAATGACTGGAGAATCCCAATCATCGATTACATCGAACGAGGGATCACACCCCCGAGAAGTGGGAGGCCAGAAAACTCAAAGCATAGAGTGCGAGGTACTACATCATGGAAGGGAGGCTCATGAAACATAGCGTTTTAGATCCTACATGGTGTGCACTTATGGGCAACAAACAAAAGACCTCATGAAGAGCATGCACGAGGGACAATGTGGTAGCCATTGTAGTGGACGTACCCTCGCCCTCAGAATAAAGAAACAGGGCTACTTTTTGCCAATAATGCTAGCTGATTGCATAGCTCACTCACTCAGGTGTGATAAGTGCCAACACCACGCATCTACCCTACACCAACCACCCGGGGAAATGTCGTCGATCTCTTCTCCTTAACCATTCATGAAATGGTCCATGGACGTCGTAGGACCCATGGAATCCTCAGGTGGAAAAAAGAGACTAAAAAACGTACTTGTCCTCACCGACTACTCTACCAAATGGATTGAGGCTAAAGCCTTCCAACAGGTAACCGGAAACATGTCGAAGATTTGTTGTCATAAAATATCGTATGGCGACATGGCATACAATATGAGATCGTCACTGACAATGGGACTAACCTCACCTCGGGAAAAATCAAAGCATTCTGCAAAAAGTCAAAGATCCGTCTTGCCACATCCACCCCACCCCCGTTACCTACACGGGAACAGACAAGTAGAAGCCGCATCTAGTCTTAACGAGCTTTGATGAGTGAAAAATATTCGAAAACAATGCTTGAAAAAGTAATTTTGGGTCCGTAATATAGTACAAATCACGAAAATGCCCGAAAAAGTACTTAAAGGTCAAAATTTGGAGTCCACAAAAAGTCAATGGAAAAATTCCATTGTCTTGCTTCTTTCGTCGGAGGCTCTCTTTGGGCTTTCCGAAAATGTATCACATGCCAAGTTTGGCCTCATGGTATAGAAGTTATAGAGTCATAAAATTTTAACCAAAAAAAAAAAAAAAAAAAGAGGGATGCAACACGAGGACTTCCCGGGAGGTCACCCATCCTAGTACTACTCTCACCCAAGCACACTTAACTGCGGAGTTCTGATTGGATCCGGTGCATTAGTGCTGGTATGATCGCATCCGTTAGTATATGCAATGCAATCGTATATATTCTTTTTTTAAGTCTTGATGAACCGTTCGCCGTGGGTCCCACCCGCCATGTAGGGATACCCCATCTAGTCTTAACGAGCTTTGATGCATGAAAAATATTCGAAAACAATGCTTGAAAAAGTAATTTTGGGTCCGTAATATAGCACAAATCACGAAAATGCCCGAAAAAGTACTTAAAGGTCAAAATTTGGAGTCGACAAAAAGTAAATGGAAAAGTTCCATTGTCTGTCTTCTTTCGTCGGAGGGCTCTCTTTGGGCTTTCCGGAAAGGTATCACATGCCAAGTTTGGCCTCACGGTATAGAAGTTATAGAGTAATAAAGTTTTAACCAAAAAAAAAAAAAAAAAAAAGAGGAATGCAACACGAGGACTTCCCGGGAGGTCACCCATCCTAGTACTACTCTCGCCCAAGCACGCTTAACTAAGGAGTTCTGATGTGATCCGGTGCATTAGTGCTGGTATGATCGCATTCGTTAGTATATGCATTAGTGCCAACAAGGCTATACTTAGCAACATCAAGAAAAGACTCGACTGTGAAAATTAATTCGTAATCTGACGATACCTAAAGCCGAGCACCTGAATGTAGGCGGATCCTTTTTTGTGATCTCGCTTCCAAAAATTCGATAAAGACTCTTAGCCAAATAGGCATATCAATTTGACTTCATCAGAGCTCACCTAGTCTTGATGAACCGTTCGCCGTGGGTCCCACCCGCCATGTAGGGATACCCCATCTAGTCTTAACGAGCTTTGATGCATGAAAAATATTAGAAAACAATGCTTGAAAAAGTAATTTTGGGTCCGTAATATAGCACAAATCACGAAAATGCCCGAAAAAGTACTTAAAGGTCAAAATTTGGAGTCGACAAAAAGTCAATGGAAAAGTTCCATTGTCTTGCTTCTTTCATCGGAGGGCTCTCTTTGGGCTTTCCGAAAAGGTATCACATGCCAAGTTTGGCCTCACGGTATAGAAGTTATAGAGTCATAAAGTTTTAACCAAAAAAAAAAAAAAAAAACAGAGGGATGCAACACGAGGACTTCCCGGGAGGTCACCCATCCTAGTACTACTCTCGCCCAAGCGCGCTTAACTGCGGAGTTCTGATGGGATCCGGTGCATTAGTGCTGGTATGATCGCATCCGTTAGTATATGCAATGCAATCGTATATATTCTTTTTTTAAGTCTTGATGAACCGTTCGCCGTGGGTCCCACCCGCCATGTAGGGATACCCCATCTAGTCTTAACGAGCTTTGATGCATGAAAAATATTCGAAAACAATGCTTGAAAAAGTAATTTTAGGTCCGTAATATAGCACAAATCACGAAAATGCCCGAAAAAGTACTTAAAGGTCAAAATTTGGAGTCGACAAAAAGTCAATGGAAGAATTCCATTGTCTTGCTTCTTTCGTCGGAGGGCTCTCTTTTGGCTTTCCGAAAAGGTATCACATGCCAAGTTTGGCCTCACGGTATAGAAGTTATAGAGTCATAAAGTTTTAACAAAAAAAAAAAAAAAAAAAAAGAGGGATGCAACACGAGGACTTCCCGGGAGGTCACCCATCCTAGTACTACTCTCGCCCAAGCACGCTTAACTGCGGAGTTCTGATGGGATCCGGTGCATTAGTGCTGGTATGATCGCATCCGTTAGTATATGCAATGCAATCGTATATATTCTTTTTTTAAGTCTTGATGAATCGTTCGCCGTGGGTCCCACCCGCCATGTAGGGATACCCCATCTAGTCTTAACGAGCTTTGATGCATGAAAAATATTCGAAAACAATGCTTGAAAAAGTAATTTTAGGTCCGTAATATAGCACAAATCACGAAAATGCCCGAAAAAGTACTTAAAGGTCAAAATTTGGAGTCGACAAAAAGTCAATGGAACAATTCCATTGTCTTGCTTCTTTCATCGGAGGGCTCTCGTTGGGCTTTCCGAAAAGGTATCACATGTCAAGTTTGGCCTCACGGTATATAAGTTATAGAGTCACAAAATTTTAACCAAAAAAAAAAAAAAAAAACAGAGGGATGCAACACGAGGACTTCCCGGGAGGTCACCCATCCTAGTACTACTCTCGCCCAAGCGCGCTTAACTGCGGAGTTCTGATGGGATCTGGTGCATTAGTGCTGGTATGATCGCATCCGTTAGTATATGCAATGCAATCGTATATATTCTTTTTTAAGTCTTGATGAACCGTTCGCCGTGGGTCCCACCCGCCATGTAGGGATACCCCATCTAGTCTTAACGAGCTTTGATGCATGAAAAATATTCGAAAACAATGCTTGAAAGAGTAATTTTGGGTCCGTAATATAGCACAAATCACGAAAATGCCCGAAAAAGTACTTAAAGGTCAAAATTTGGAGTCGACAAAAAGTAAATGGAAAAGTTCCATTGTCTGTCTTCTTTCGTCGGAGGGCTCTCTTTGGGCTTTCCGGAAAGGTATCACATGCCAAGTTTGGCCTCACGGTATAGAAGTTATAGAGTCATAAAGTTTTAACCAAAAAAAAAAAAAAAAAAAGAGGAATGCAACACGAGGACTTCCCGGGAGGTCACCCATCCTAGTACTACTCTCGCCCAAGCACGCTTAACTAAGGAGTTCTGATGTGATCCGGTGCATTAGTGCTGGTATGATCGCATTCGTTAGTATATGCATTAGTGCCAACAAGGCTATACTTAGCAACATCAAGAAAAGACTCGACTGTGAAAATTAATTCGTAATCTGACGATACCTAAAGCCGAGCACCTGAATGAAGGCGGATCCTTTTTTGTGATCTCGCTTCCAAAAATTCGATAAAGACTCTTAGCCAAATAGGCATATCAATTTGACTTCATCAGAGCTCACCTAGTCTTGATGAACCGTTCGCCGTGGGTCCCACCCGCCATGTAGGGATACCCCATCTAGTCTTAACGAGCTTTGATGCATGAAAAATATTCGAAAACAATGCTTGAAAAAGTAATTTTGGGTCCGTAATATAGCACAAATCACGAAAATGCCCGAAAAAGTACTTAAATGTCAAAATTTGGAGTCGACAAAAAGTCAATGGAAAAGTTCCATTGTCTTGCTTCTTTCATCGGAGGGCTCTCTTTGGGCTTTCCGAAAAGGTATCACATGCCAAGTTTGGCCTCACGGTATAGAAGTTATAGAGTCATAAAGTTTTAACCAAAAAAAAAAAAAAAAAACAGAGGGATGCAACACGAGGACTTCCCGGGAGGTCACCCATCCTAGTACTACTCTCGCCCAGGCGCGCTTAACTGCGGAGTTCTGATGGGATCCGGTGCATTAGTGCTGGTATGATCGCATCCGTTAGTATATGCAATGCAATCGTATATATTCCTTTTTTAAGTCTTGATGAACCGTTCGCCGTGGGTCCCACCCGCCATGTAGGGATACCCCATCTAGTCTTAACGAGCTTTGATGCATGAAAAATATTCGAAAACAATGGTTGAAAAAGTAATTTTAGGTCCGTAATATAGCACAAATCACGAAAATGCCTGAAAAAGTACTTAAAGGTCAAAATTTGGAGTCGACAAAAAGTCAATGGAAGAATTCCATTGTCTTGCTTCTTTTGTCGGAGGGCTCTCTTTTGGCTTTACGAAAAGGTATCACATGCCAAGTTTGGCCTCACGGTATAGAAGTTATAGAGTCATAAAGTTTTAACCAAAAAAAAAAAAAAAAAAACAGAGGGATGCAACACGAGGACTTCCCGGGAGGTCACCCATCCTAGTACTACTCTCGCCCAAGCG
>CM032916.1:3291230-3516821 GCA_019202795.1 Arabidopsis thaliana x Arabidopsis arenosa | reverse complement strand
CAAGCACGTTAAACTGCGGAGTTCTGATGGGATCCGGTGCATTAGTGCTGGTATGATCGCATCCGTTAGTATATGCAATGCAATCGTATATATTCTTTTTTTAAGTCTTGATGAACCGTTCGCCGTGGGTCCCACCCGCCATGTAGGGATACCCCATCTAGTCTTAACGAGCTTTGATGCATGAAAAATATTCGAAAACAATGCTTGAAAGAGTAATTTTGGGTCCGTAATATAGCACAAATCACGAAAATGCCCGAAAAAGTACTTAAAGGTCAAAATTTGGAGTCGACAAAAAGTCAATGGAAAAGTTCCATTGTCTTGCTTCTTTCGTCGGAGGGCTCTCTTTGGGCTTTCCGAAAAGGTATCACATGCCAAGTTTGGCCTCACGGTATAGAAGTTATAGAGTCATAAAGTTTTAACCAAAAAAAAAAAAAAAAAAAAGAGGGATGCAACACGAGGACTTCCCGGGAGGTCACCCATCCTAGTACTACTCTCGCCCAAGCACGCTTAACTGCGGAGTTCTGATGGGATCCGGTGCATTAGTGCTGGTATGATCGCATCCGTTAGTATATGCAATGCAATCGTATATATTCTTTTTTTAAGTCTTGATGAACCGTTCGCCGTGGGTCCCACCCGCCATGTAGGGATACCCCATCTAGTCTTAACGAGCTTTGATGCATGAAAAATATTCGAAAACAATGCTTGAAAGAGTAATTTTGGGTCCGTAATATAGCACAAATCACGAAAATGCGCGAAAAAGTACTTAAAGGTCAAAATTTGGAGTCGACAAAAAGTCAATGGAAAAGTTCCATTGTCTTGCTTCTTTCGTCGGAGGGCTCTCTTTGGGCTTTCCGAAAAGGTATCACATGCCAAGTTTGGCCTCACGGTATAGAAGTTATAGAGTCATAAAGTTTTAACCAAAAAAAAAAAAAAAAAAAGAGGGATGCAACACGAGGACTTCCCGGGAGGTCACCCATCCTAGTACTACTCTCGCCCAAGCACGCTTAACTGCGGAGTTCTGATGGGATCCGGTGCATTAGTGCTGGTATGATCGCATCCGTTAGTATATGCAATGCAATCGTATATATTCTTTTTTTAAGTCTTGATGAACCGTTCGCCGTGGGTCCCACCCGCCATGTAGGGATACCCCATCTAGTCTTAACGAGCTTTGATGCATGAAAAATATTCGAAAACAATGCTTGAAAGAGTAATTTTGGGTCCGTAATATAGCACAAATCACGAAAATGCGCGAAAAAGTACTTAAAGGTCAAAATTTGGAGTCGACAAAAAGTCAATGGAAAAGTTCCATTGTCTTGCTTCTTTCGTCGGAGGGCTCTCTTTGGGCTTTCCGAAAAGGTATCACATGCCAAGTTTGGCCTCACGGTATAGAAGTTATAGAGTCATAAAGTTTTAACCAAAAAAAAAAAAAAAAAAAGAGGGATGCAACACGAGGACTTCCCGGGAGGTCACCCATCCTAGTACTACTCTCGCCCAAGCACGCTTAACTGCGGAGTTCTGATGGGATCCGGTGCATTAGTGCTGGTATGATCGCATCCGTTAGTATATGCAATGCAATCGTATATATTCTTTTTTTAAGTCTTGATGAACCGTTCGCCGTGGGTCCCACCCGCCATGTAGGGATACCCCATCTAGTCTTAACGAGCTTTGATGCATGAAAAATATTCGAAAACAATGCTTGAAAGAGTAATTTTGGGTCCGTAATATAGCACAAATCACGAAAATGCGCGAAAAAGTACTTAAAGGTCAAAATTTGGAGTCGACAAAAAGTCAATGGAAAAGTTCCATTGTCTTGCTTCTTTCGTCGGAGGGCTCTCTTTGGGCTTTCCGAAAAGGTATCACATGCCAAGTTTGGCCTCACGGTATAGAAGTTATAGAGTCATAAAGTTTTAACCAAAAAAAAAAAAAAAAAAAGAGGGATGCAACACGAGGACTTCCCGGGAGGTCACCCATCCTAGTACTACTCTCGCCCAAGCACGCTTAACTGCGGAGTTCTGATGGGATCCGGTGCATTAGTGCTGGTATGATCGCATCCGTTAGTATATGCAATGCAATCGTATATATTCTTTTTTTAAGTCTTGATGAACCGTTCGCCGTGGGTCCCACCCGCCATGTAGGGATACCCCATCTAGTCTTAACGAGCTTTGATGCATGAAAAATATTCGAAAACAATGCTTGAAAGAGTAATTTTGGGTCCGTAATATAGCACAAATCACGAAAATGCCCGAAAAAGTACTTAAAGGTCAAAATTTGGAGTCGACAAAAAGTCAATGGAAAAGTTCCATTGTCTTGCTTCTTTCGTCGGAGGGCTCTCTTTGGGCTTTCCGAAAAGGTATCACATGCCAAGTTTGGCCTCACGGTATAGAAGTTATAGAGTCATAAAGTTTTAACCAAAAAAAAAAAAAAAAAAAAGAGGGATGCAACACGAGGACTTCCCGGGAGGTCACCCATCCTAGTACTACTCTCGCCCAAGCACGCTTAACTGCGGAGTTCTGATGGGATCCGGTGCATTAGTGCTGGTATGATCGCATCCGTTAGTATATGCAATGCAATCGTATATATTCTTTTTTTAAGTCTTGATGAACCGTTCGCCGTGGGTCCCACCCGCCATGTAGGGATACCCCATCTAGTCTTAACGAGCTTTGATGCATGAAAAATATTCGAAAACAATGCTTGAAAGAGTAATTTTGGGTCCGTAATATAGCACAAATCACGAAAATGCCCGAAAAAGTACTTAAAGGTCAAAATTTGGAGTCGACAAAAAGTCAATGGAAAAGTTCCATTGTCTTGCTTCTTTCGTCGGAGGGCTCTCTTTGGGCTTTCCGAAAAGGTATCACATGCCAAGTTTGGCCTCACGGTATAGAAGTTATAGAGTCATAAAGTTTTAACCCAAAAAAAAAAAAAAAAAAGAGGGATGCAACACGAGGACTTCCCGGGAGGTCACCCATCCTAGAACTACTCTCGCCCAAGCACGCTTAACTGCGGAGTTCTGATGGGATCCGGTGCATTAGTGCTGGTATGATCGCATCCGTTAGTATATGCAATGCAATCGTATATATTCTTTTTTTAAGTCTTGATGAACCGTTCGCCGTGGGTCCCACCCGCCATGTAGGGATACCCCATCTAGTCTTAACGAGCTTTGATGCATGAAAAATATTCGAAAACAATGCTTGAAAGAGTAATTTTGGGTCCGTAATATAGCACAAATCACGAAAATGCGCCGAAAAAGTACTTAAAGGTCAAAATTTGGAGTCGACAAAAAGTCAATGGAAAAGTTCCATTGTCTTGCTTCTTTCGTCGGAGGGCTCTCTTTGGGCTTTCCGAAAAGGTATCACATGCCAAGTTTGGCCTCACGGTATAGAAGTTATAGAGTCATAAAGTTTTAACCAAAAAAAAAAAAAAAAAAAGAGGGATGCAACACGAGGACTTCCCGGGAGGTCACCCATCCTAGTACTACTCTCGCCCAAGCACGCTTAACTGCGGAGTTCTGATGGGATCCGGTGCATTAGTGCTGGTATGATCGCATCCGTTAGTATATGCAATGCAATCGTATATATTCTTTTTTTAAGTCTTGATGAACCGTTCGCCGTGGGTCCCACCCGCCATGTAGGGATACCCCATCTAGTCTTAACGAGCTTTGATGCATGAAAAATATTCGAAAACAATGCTTGAAAGAGTAATTTTGGGTCCGTAATATAGCACAAATCACGAAAATGCCCGAAAAAGTACTTAAAGGTCAAAATTTGGAGTCGACAAAAAGTCAATGGAAAAGTTCCATTGTCTTGCTTCTTTCGTCGGAGGGCTCTCTTTGGGCTTTCCGAAAAGGTATCACATGCCAAGTTTGGCCTCACGGTATAGAAGTTATAGAGTCATAAAGTTTTAACCAAAAAAAAAAAAAAAAAAAGAGGGATGCAACACGAGGACTTCCCGGGAGGTCACCCATCCTAGTACTACTCTCGCCCAAGCACGCTTAACTGCGGAGTTCTGATGGGATCCGGTGCATTAGTGCTGGTATGATCGCATCCGTTAGTATATGCAATGCAATCGTATATATTCTTTTTTTAAGTCTTGATGAACCGTTCGCCGTGGGTCCCACCCGCCATGTAGGGATACCCCATCTAGTCTTAACGAGCTTTGATGCATGAAAAATATTCGAAAACAATGCTTGAAAGAGTAATTTTGGGTCCGTAATATAGCACAAATCACGAAAATGCCCGAAAAAGTACTTAAAGGTCAAAATTTGGAGTCGACAAAAAGTCAATGGAAAAGTTCCATTGTCTTGCTTCTTTCGTCGGAGGGCTCTCTTTGGGCTTTCCGAAAAGGTATCACATGCCAAGTTTGGCCTCACGGTATAGAAGTTATAGAGTCATAAAGTTTTAACCAAAAAAAAAAAAAAAAAAAAGAGGGATGCAACACGAGGACTTCCCGGGAGGTCACCCATCCTAGTACTACTCTCGCCCAAGCACGCTTAACTGCGGAGTTCTGATGGGATCCGGTGCATTAGTGCTGGTATGATCGCATCCGTTAGTATATGCAATGCAATCGTATATATTCTTTTTTTAAGTCTTGATGAACCGTTCGCCGTGGGTCCCACCCGCCATGTAGGGATACCCCATCTAGTCTTAACGAGATTTGATGCATGAAAAATATTCGAAAACAATGCTTGAAAGAGTAATTTTGGGTCCGTAATATAGCACAAATCACGAAAATGCCCGAAAAAGTACTTAAAGGTCAAAATTTGGAGTCGACAAAAAGTCAATGGAAAAGTTCCATTGTCTTGCTTCTTTCGTCGGAGGGCTCTCTTTGGGCTTTCCGAAAAGGTATCACATGCCAAGTTTGGCCTCACGGTATAGAAGTTATAGAGTCATAAAGTTTTAACCAAAAAAAAAAAAAAAAAAAGAGGGATGCAACACGAGGACTTCCCGGGAGGTCATCCATCCTAGTACTACTCTCGCCTAAGCACGCTTAACTGCAGAGTTCTGATGGGATCCGGTGCATTAGTGCTGGTATGATCGCATCCGTTAGTATATGCAATGCAATCGTATATATTCTTTTTTTAAGTCTTGATGAACCGTTCGCCGTGGGTTCCACCCGCCATGTAGGGATACCCCATCTAGTCTTAACGAGCTTTGATGCATGAAAAATATTCGAAAACAATGCTTGAAAGAGTAATTTTGGGTCCGTAATATAACACAAATCACGAAAATGCCCGAAAAAGTACTTAAAGGTCAAAATTTGGAGTCGACAAAAAGTCAATGGAAAAGTGCCATTGTCTTGCTTCTTTTGTCGGAGGGCTCTCTTTGGGCTTTCCGAAAAGGTATCACATGCCAAGTTTGGCCTCACGGTATAGAAGTTATAGAGTCATAAAGACTGCTTATTTGACCATAGGTATCCAGCGTCAAAAAGATGTCCAAATGGATGCATGATCTACGAATTCCAGAGATTTGTAGACTATAGACCAAGAGATTGGCTAGACTACTTATTGGCTTTGGTAGATTGTTGCTTAAACCCTGCTGTACTATGTTTCATCAACGAGAGTTGAAATTAGGAAGTGGTAGAGTTATGGGGGTCTCTATCAGAAGAGAGTGGATTGACCTGGTTTTTGAATCTATCCTCTAGGGTATCTACCTTTCCCCTGTTAGCCACCTGATGAACCCTAGAGTTGCCCTTATTAATGAATCCATCCTTAGGACTTCTATTCTTCTTAGATTTATTTGTATTCACCCCTTGATTGCACTTTTATTTACCTGTTATTTGTGTCACATGTTGATTGCATTTTAGTTCTTAAATTTGTTGCATGTTGGTTCTACTCGACCCAATGATCGAGTAGGGCTTTTAAGTTCTTATTTTTGCTTGTTTGAATCCTGACCTAGGATTGTTACTAGAAACCAACTATCTCTATAATCTGGGTTGACTTAGTTGCTTCTGTACACATCTTGATTGCTAGCAATAACAGTGGATTCGATTAACACCCCCTATAGCTGCATCGACAAGTTAGTGTTTAAGGGGAATTGAACTGAACACACCACACTTCAGCACATAAGTAGGCCTAAAAAACCTACTAATCAATTTGGTGCCGTTGCCAATTCATTGTTGCATTGTTACATTCAAGATATCAGAAAAAGTTAAGATCAAGTTCTTTTACATTTCTCAAGTTACTAACTCAGTCCAAAGGTTCTGCACACCTACTACCTTTCAAAGACAGAATTGACAGAATAGCTCGTGAGTTACAAGAAACAAAGCTAAGGCAGCCTGTGATCGGCAAAGACCAGCTGCTATAGATCAACAGAACAGGCCAGTTGATGTACAAGACCCACCTGTAGTTGAACAACCAAGAAATATTGGTGTTTGTGATGCCCCAAGAAATCATCACCAAAGACAAGGGATAGCACCACCAGTTCAAAAAAACAACTTTAAAATCAAGAGTGGTCTCATCTCCATGATCCAAGGAAACAAATTCCATGGTTTGCCTATGGAAGACCCCCTGGACCATCTTGACAGCTTCGGTAGGCTCTATAGCCTTACCAAGATAATTGGTGTCACTGAAGATGGATTTAAGCTCAGACTATTCCCTTCTCTTTGGGAGACAAGGCACACCATTTGGAGAACACTCTGCCTCTAGACTCCATCACCTCATGGGATGATTGTAAGAAGGCTTTTCTTGCCAAGTTCTTCTCTAATGCTCGCACAGCTAGATTGAGAAACGAGATCTCAGACTTCACAGAGATTAACAATGAAACTTTCTATGAAGCTTGGGAGAGGTTTAAAAGCTACACCACTTAGTACCCCCATCACGGTTCAAGAAAGCCTCATTACTGGGCACACTCTACAGAGGAGCTCTACCAAAGATCAGAAAGCTACTCGACACTGCCTCAAATGGAAACTTCCCGAACAAGGAAGTAGCAGAAGGACGGGAGTTGGTCGCAGATCTAGCACAATCTGATGGGTGCTACAATGAAGACTATGATCGCTCAGTGAGAGGAACTGGAGGAAGTGTGGATAAACAGAGCAAAAATATCAAGGCTCTGAATGAAAAGCTAGACAAGCTGTTGCTGGCTCAGTAGAAGCAGATACACTACATCACTGATGAATAGCACTTCTAAATGCCAGAAGGGGGGAATGATCAAACTGAAGAGTTGTGCTACATTCAGAACCAAGGAGGGTTCAACAAGGGCTACAACAATCACAAGGCCAACCCAAACCTCTCCTACAGAAGCACTTATGTAGCTAACCCCCAAGATCAAGTGTATCCACCACAGTAGAATCAGTCTAAGCCATTTGTTCAGTACAACCAAGGTTATGTCCCCAAACAACAGTTTAATGGAGGCTACCAACAGTAGAATCCACCACCAAGGTTCACTCAACAACCACAACAAGCCCCAACAGCTCAAGATTCTGAAATTAAGCAACTCATTCAACAAATCATTCAAGGACAAGCTATTGGAGCTATGACTTTCGACAAGAAGATAGCCGAATTGCACAACAAGATAGATTGTTCTTACAACGATCTAAATGTCAAGTTTCAAGCTCTGAATTCCAAAATCAAGTATGTGGAGAGTCAGTTTGCATCCACCCTTGCTCCAAAGCATCCTCGGCAACTTCCAGGGAAAGCAGTTCAGAATCCTAAGGACTATGCTACTACAAATGCTATCACAATCACCAAGAAGATGAGTCTCCACCAAATCATCAGACTCCAAATACTGAGGACAGTATGATTCAGGAGGGGGGGATTCAACTCAAATTCCTGCACTTGTCATCCAACAATTCATCAAGACTATAAAGCACACACCTTTGCTGAATACTCACCACTCTAAAAAACATTTCAAAAGAGAAAAACTCAAGAAGGATGAGAATCAAGGGATGATTAGTAGAGTCATCACTCAAGAAACTTACAAGAAAAAAGTCATCCGAGAAAAGCTTAATGATCCTGGTTCATTCACTCTGCCATGCTCTCTAGGACCATTGACATTCAATAGGTGCCTTTGTGATTTGGGAACATCTGTTAGCCTTATGCCTCTCTCTAGAGTTTAAAGGCTAGGGATCATGGAATACAAGTTCTGCGACCAAGCTTTACTCTTAGTTGCTGGTTCTGTTGCACATCTCATGGTCGATTAGTAAATATGCCTGTCAAGATTGGAAATGTTGAGATACCTACAGATTTTGTGGTATTAGACATAGATGAAGAGGGAAAGGATCCCCTGATCCTAGGTAGGCCATTCTTAGCTTCAGCTTGAGCAGTCATAGATGTCGGGAATGGAAAAATTGATCAAAACTTTGAAAACGGTATCATGATGAGATTTGATATCAACAAAGCTTCAAGAAATCAACAACAGGAGGTCAAAATTTTGGGATTCAAGACATGAATGTTGATGAAGAAACATAAGCTAGAACTCCACCAAGAGTTAATTATACTTCTCAACTGAGCAAGCTGAAGAGAACCTTTGACCACAAGAAGAGAGCAATAGAAGTGTTAGCTCAGACTGAAGATCCTACAGAAGATGACTCGTCTCAGATGAGATAAATATTTAAATGGCAAATTAGAGTCATAGAGGGATTATCTTCAAGGGGGATGAAGCGGAAAGATCAACTATGGATGTTTGAAAAAAGTGTTAATAAGTTTTCAATGGGTATTGACCTAGAGAAGATGGAAACTGCACTAGCTATTAAAAAGGACGAAGATTTCACAACAGAATGGTTTGCACCAAAAGATCAAAAAGGAGTTCACTTAGAGGAAAGAAGCTTGGAGAGCAAGTTTTTGGGTGAGGAGGAAAGCCCACTAAACCCTCTGCTGAAGAAGAACACTTGATTCTTGATTCTGTTGCTGAAGAACTCCTGGAGCTCAGGATTGGATATAAAGCTCAGGAGGATACAATTGGAAAGTTAACTCATAAGATGGAAGAGTTAAATAGCACCATTCTGGAACTTCAAGAAATGGTTAAAGGCTACCCCAGTTTTGAAATTGAGGATTGGTCAAAGGAGCCTGGTTCAGAGGAAGAAGACTACTCTGCTGATCAAAAAGATGCTTATTTTGAAGCAAAATCAAATGAGTACTCATCATACCATATGTCAAGAGAGGATGCAAACTATGATTCAGGCAATCAAAATTCAACCACTGAAGATGAGGACTTCTCTATTCCTCTCTTCAACCTTTTTTCTGACTCAGCTCTATAAGAGTCAGCTTACTGACTTAAACAAGCTCACTTGGGAGGAAGTCCCATGTCTATCCATGTATATAACTATATATTTTCCTTGTTATTTTTGATGTTTTTGTTTAAGTGTTTTAGGTTTATTCTATTGACCCTTAGGAAGTCAACGGTCGACTAAATTCAAAACAAGTCAAGAATCATCTCAACCGTTGATCGAGTACAATGAGGAGGACTGCTTTAAGCCATTGGATTGAATGACCAAATGAGACAAGCCTCACCATCGAGTGACTTCTTGAGGTTTATTCTGGTCCGTTTGATCGAGTGATCAAGAACAAGGAATTCTCCACCGTTCGATCGAGTAATGCGTAATTCTAGAAGATGCTCGATCCTTTACTCGAGCTTGAATTATTTGGAGACCAAGGAGTGAAGTTGTGTGACCCCACTTATTCCCCCAACACTCCTTTACTCGATGGACAAAGAAATCACCCATGCTCCTCACCATTTCCAATCAACTTTTCTATCTCTTCCAAAAACAAACCAAAGACCATTCTCCTCCACCCATTGAATTGAATTCGCCAAACCCTTTTGAAACTCTCTCTTTCATCATCTCATTTTTGCAATTCTCTATCTCTCACAAAGCTTCAAAAGTTTCATTCCAAACTCTCCCTATCACTCTTCAAGAATTCGTTCTCACCTTCACCAATACTTCACCAAAGTTACTCGATCACTCCCAAGTCTATCCTCACACATTTAATCGGTTTTAAGCACAAAATTTCATCACCAAAGAAACCGAATCCATTCCATTTTGATACCCCTTGGAGAGTTGTTCTTGTTTGCCCTGTTGAAGCTCACCACCAATCTCCATGGATTCAAGGAGAAAGAGTTCATCTCGGGGTAGAAGATCCTCCGTTGATAACGAAGAAGTTGAGGCGTTTGACATGAGTGGCATGACTGAACGCCAAATTTGCCAAGATCGTTGTGCTCAAAGATCAAGCTTGATTCTAGGTGGAAGCTCAAGCCGCTCAGCCATGTTAAAAGAAGAAGTAGCTCGGGGAAAGAGGGTTGTTGAGGTTGAGGAAGTACACCGTGAAGAGGCAGTCTTTGAAGAAGCGGTCATGAGGAAGAGGTTGAGATCATCGGGAATGATACACTAGGCCCGGTTGGCAAAAGAAACCGACCAAGGAGGAAGAGAGAGCCAACCCCAAGTGAGTACTATCAATACTTGAAGGAGTTAAAGTTTGAGCTTGGTATTTGTGGTGATGTGGAATACTTGATGGAATTGGCCAATCTTGCAACGTTCATGACCTGCCAATGGGGAGGATTTAAAGAGGAGAGCTGCCAACTCCTTTCAACCCTCAAGGTTCACTTTTGTGTTGATGATTCGGAGAAAGAAGAAAGAGGAGGGCTTGGTTACATAAATTTCAAGGTTGGGGGTGTCGAGCTTGATATTAGCCACCTTGATACCATTTTTGGGTTTCCAAGTGGAGAAAGAATCCGCCAAGACTATGACCAAGATGAGATAAAATCTCTTTGGACAACAATTGCCGGTCCAAAGCCCTACTCGCCCGCCAAGAGCAAGAGTTCTTCAATTCGAAGTCTCGTGATTAGATACCTCCACCAATGTATCGCCATTACCCTTTTCCCAAAGAAGACTACCAGATTCGTTTATGAAGGAGAGCTATTCATGATTGCTCAAGCTTTGGTCTTCATTCTGAGAGAGACCGAGGATGGGAGGAAGATGGCGGGTGATAGAGTAGACACTTCGTTGACTGTCGTTCTTTTGGACCACCTATTGAGCTATAGAGAGTATGTTGCAACCATCCATCTCTCGGGGATTTGCGGAAGTCTTTGTGTTGGTGGTCTCTTAACACCAATCTTAGGAGCTTCAAGGATACAATTTGGAACCCCTGACGTGTTCCCCAAGTTCATCGACCTCAACTATCTCAAGGGGAAGGATTTTCTTGAAAAGAAGACTCCGGCGGATCATTATATCTTCAAGTTCAACCATCCAAAGCTTGGACCTTCTTTGTTACCTCTACCTTGCGAGAACCGGACTTCATTGAAGACAAGGCACAACATCAACTTCATGCCATCTCCCTCTTCCCTAAACATCGACATCGAAGGAGCTAGAGAAGATGAACAAGAGTATACTCAAGCTGACTATGAGCAACAAGAATATTATACACAAGCTGACTATGAGCAGCAAGTCGAGTTCGAGCAACTTAGCGAACAACCGGAGCAAGAGACCAAAGAATTCAAGCAAGCTCATTATGAAGCAGATGCTGATCAAGGAGGAGATGAGATAACTGAAGTTTACAAGAAGCTCCGTGTGCTTGAAGAGCTTGGGAACCTTCACAGCAAAACGATGAAGGGTTTCAAGAAGAAGATGAGAACAATGAAGAAATCACTAAAGAGTATGGCTAATCAAATCAAAGACTTCCAGAGCAAGCCAAGGCCACCGTCTCCCACCCCCGAAGTAAGAAGAAGCGGTTCCACAAGCTCAGCTGCAAGGAGGGCTGAAAGGATTGATCAACCCCGAGCTTCATCACTCGAGCCTCGGGAAGTGATCTCCGAGTTGAGAGAGCCAAGGAGTAGGCAGAGACGAGGTTCTACACGCTCGACCAACTACTCGACCAGACAGAACGAGCAAAATCCTCCCGCATCAACATCTGCCCCTTCTTCTATTCTATAGAGTATGGACGATTAAGTTTTCATCTACTTCACCTGACCGCTTGAGGTAATACCACCACCACCATTGTACATACCATAGCATTTTTATTTTTCTATGTGTGTTTTGTGTTTTGGTCTTGAATTCTTTCTCCGATTTTTATTACACAAGGGACTGTGTAATTTAAGTTTCGGGGAGGGTTCAAGACATGTTTAACATTGTGTTCTCTTTTGTTATTTCAAATTTTGCATCATCTAAGGCATATAAAAAGCATAAGAATTTGAAAAAAATTCAGAAATATGATTTCACAAAAACAAAGTGTCATGTAGATTGCATTTCATTTTAGGATTGTATAAAGAGTGTTTGCATTTAGGATTGCTAATTTGCATAGGGGATAATGATGATTTCAAACTGTTAAGTATGTTTTGATTCAATGAAGTAAGTTCAATGCCGAGGTTGTTAGTTTTCTTTTGCATAACCGATTGGTTCTCTGAAGTAAGACCGCTCCCTGCTTTGAATTTACAACTTGACTATACTGCTTTGATTCGAAACTCGCTTATCTGATGTCATTCCCTATCTATTAGAACCTGAACTAAATTTGCAATTATCATGTATATGCATTGTTTGTGAACTCATGGCTACCATATACATACTTGAATTATCTTATTCACTTCACCACCCTTTGTTAATCCAAGTAGTTGACTCTCATTTTTAGAGCAGTTTCCAATACCTTGAGCCTAGCCTAATTTCAAGCCAAATATCATTTGTGTGTGATTGTGAGGTCTTTTTCGATTGAGCTTGGTATAACGTGTTAGGTATGAGCCGACAAGACCAGTCTTTCATGTAGACCTAGCCCACGCTTTTTGAGTTAGCTAGGACTAGGTGGTGACTTGTATTTGGGATTGGGATGATGTATGGAATGATTGGAAAAGAGAATGGGAATGAAAAAAAAAGAAAAAAAAAGAGAGTAAAAGTTTAGAGTTCTTAAGGGGGATACAAAAAGTGTTAGTGTAGTAAAGGGTTTGGAATTCAAAGAAGTTAGGCATTGTAATTCAAAGAAAAGGGTAAACGCCCTATATGCTGAGATTAGAAGAAAAGCCTTAAGTGTGTCAAAGTTTAAAACCAAACCCGCTAGACTCTTGAATCGTTTTAAAGAAGAACCCCTTACAACTTGAACCAAAAAGAGAAAGAATGAGAAAAAGGGTAGAGTTAGGACACCTATAGGACTGGGATCATCTTCTGAGCTATCATACGATATCATTGGGTAGATGGGAGTCCGTTCTTGTATGTTTCCATTGGATTTTACCTTTAGCATTCTACTAAAGCTCAATCTTTTCTCTAAGTGTCTCCTGTTACTCGACCAATCATTAGAGGAACCATTTTTGTCTCTTAGCCTAAGCCTGAAACCAATTGAGTTCATAACCATTGCATTGCTTGATCCATTGTTCGTGCTTAATGAATGTTAAAGGGAATTGGTTAAGGCATGTTGTTAGGTTGCATTGTGACGAGTATGGCTAAAGTTTTTAAGTAAGGGTCTATCATCTTGCAACCTAGAATTAGCTACCTGAACATTTAGCTTACCAGTTCTATATGCATGCTTCGGTTTTTGAATCCCCACCTTCAAACCTCTTCTTCAATTTAAGATTTTTTGTTTGCTTGAGGGCAAGCAAGAGATAAGTTTGGGGGAATTGATAACACTGTAATTTACTCATTTTAGGTGTGTATTTATCATCATTTAGCTTAGTGATCACTCATTGTATCAAATCATTTTGCATCACATTTAGCTTATTTTGCACACTTAGGCAATTAGGATCATCTTGCATACATATTGCATGTTTTGGTGTGTTTTCAGGTGCAGAAAGAGCTTACAAGGCATTCTACTCGACCCTCTACTCTATCAAACCAGGAGGGAAGCATAAGAGCATTCTACTCGACCGGTTTACTCGATCTAGGCAGCCATGGAGGAGGCAGCAGACTTTACTCGACCCTCCTTCTCGATCCTCTAATCGACCAGTTTACTCGAGCAAGGGCAACCTACTCTACAAGACTTGTTGATCATTCAAAGCGTCTTCTGATTCTCCTGATTCCCAACAAGACATTTGAGCATAAGAATAGAAGAGGAAGAAGCAACTACTTGACCAATTGATCACTCGGAGCATTGACACAAAGGCGCAGACTTTGCAGCACCCTCTTTACTCGATCCCCAAGATCGAGCACTCGCCCAAACATCCTCAAGTCTCTTGTCTTCTAGTAAATCTAGGGTTTTCAATACTTTAGTATAAATAGATCACTTTGGGATTTGTCCAAAGGATCTAGCTTTTATCTCTTAGTTTTTCTTTGTGTTCTTGAATCTTCAAAACTTAATTACTCTTAATCTATTTCGTTATTGCATTTGGTTCTTTAAGTAATGTCGTTTAGCTTGTTTAGATCTACATTTTGATATGATTTCAATAATTTCTGGGTTTGTGTTCTTGAGTATGTTGCTTGAGTAGTGATTAGGGTTCTTGAGGATGAATTAGATTAGGGTAATCTCTAGGTTAGTCAGGTGGTTAAGATTAGGTTAGATCCCTTCTGGATTCGTTGGCCCCTATGCGGTTTTCGCTGGCTAATGTAGACATTCGACCATAGGTATCCAGCGTCCAAAAGACGTTCAAATGGATTCTGGATCTACGAATACCAGAGATTTGTATACTCTAGACAAAGAGATTGGCTAGACTGCTTATTGAATTTGGTTGATTGGTTCTTAAACCCTGCTTTGCTATGTTTCATCAACGAAAGTTGAGATTAGGAAGTTGTAGAGTTACGGGGGTCTCGGTCACGAGAATGGATTGACCCGGTTTCTGAATCTATCGTCTAGGGTAACTCCCTTTCACCTGTTAGCCACCTCATGAACCCTAAAGTTGCTCTTATCAATGAATCCATCCTTAGGACTTCTATTGTTCTTAGATTTATATGTATTCACCCCCTGATTGCACTTTGATTTACCTGTAATTTGTGTCACCTGTTGATTGCATTTTAGTTCTTAAATTTGTTGCCTATTGGTATTACTCGACCCAATGATCGAGTAGGGCTTTTAAGTTCATATTTTTGCTTGTTTGAATCCTCACCTAGGATTGTTACTAGAAACCAATCATCTCTATAATTTGGCTTGACTTAGTTGATTCTGTACAAATTTTGATAGCTAGCAATAACAGTGGACTGGATTGACACCCCCTATAGCTGCATCGACATGTTAGTGTTTAAGGGGAATTGAACTGAACACACCACACTTCTGCAAATAACTAGGCATAAAAACCTAGTTATCACGGACTTTGGCTACACAATCAAAGCTTGGAAAAGCAATAAGAAGCTTGGTTAGTATTTCGGAGTCAAATATGACTATATGTCATGTGTATGATTGAGTATAAGAACTAAAACCGCAACTGGTTTCCATAAGCTAAAGTAGTGGTTCCTTATTAGAAGATACAATGCCAAAGACTCATACAGACTTCGGCTACACCATCAAAGCTTTGAGAAGCAATAAAAAGCTTGGTTAGTGTTTCAGAGTCAAATATGACTATATGTCCTGTGTATGGTTGAGTATAAGAACTAGAATCTCAACTGGATCTTGAAAGCCTAAGTAGTATCTCCTTGTCAGAAGATACAACGCAAAAGACTCATACAAAGTTCGGCTACACCATCAAAGCTTTGAGAAGCAAGAAGAAGCTTTCTTAGTGTTTTGGAGACAAATATGACTAGATGTCAAGTGTATGATTGAGTATATAAACTAGAACCGCAACCGGTTCCGAAAAGCTAAAGTAATGCTTCCTTGTTAGAAGATACAAAGCCAAAGACTCATACGGACTTCGGCTACACTATCAAAGCTTGGAAAAGCAATAAGAAGCTTGGTTAGTATTTTGGACTCAAATATGACTAGATGTCATGTGTATGATTGAGTATAAGAACTAAAACTGCAACTGGTTTCCATAAGCAGAAGTAGTGGTTCCTTATTAGAAGATACAAAGCCAAAGACTCATACGGACTTCGGCTCCACCATCAAAGCTTTGAGAAGCAATAAAAAGCTTGGTTCGTGTTTCAGAGTCAAATATGACTACATGTCATGTGTATGATTGAGTATAAGAACTGGAATCTCAACTAGATCTTGAAAGCTTAAGTAGTATCTCCTTGTTAGAAGATACAAAGCAAAAGATTCATACGGCGTTTGGCTACACCATCAAAGCTTTGAGAAGCAATAAGAAGCTTGGTTAGTGTTTTGGAGTGAAATATGAATAGATGTCATTTGTATGATGAGTATAAGAACTAGAACCGCAATCGGTTCCCAAAAGCTAAAGTAGTGTTTCCTTGTTAGAAGATACAAAGCCAAAGAGTCATACAGACTTCGGCTACACAATCAAAGCTTGGAAAAGCAATAAGAAGCTTGGTTAGTATTTTGGAGTCAAATCTGACTAGATGTTATGTGTATGATTGAGTATAAGAACTAAAACCGCAACTGGTTTCCATAAGCTAAAGTAATGGTTCCTTACTAGAAGATACAAAGCCAAAGACTCATACGGACTTCGGCTAACCCATGAAAGCTTTGAGAAGCTATTAAAAAGCTTGGTTATTGTTTCAGAGTCAAATATGACTACATGTCATGTGTATGATTGAGTATAAGAACTAGAATATCAACTTGATCTTGAAAGCCTAAGTAGTATCTCCTTGTTAGAAGATACAAAGCAAAAGACTCATACAGAGTTTGACTACACCATCAAAGCTTTGAGAAGCAATAAGAAGCTTGGTTAGTGTTTTGGAGACAAATATGAATAGATGTCATTTGTATGATTGAGTATAAGAACTAGAACCAGAACCGGTTCCCAAAAGCTAAAGTAGTATTTCCTTGTTAGAAGATACATAGCCAAAGACTCATACGGAGTTCGGTTACACCAATAAAGTTTGGAAAAGCAATAAGAAGCTTGGTTAGTATTTTGGAGTCAAATATGACTAGATGTAATGTGTATGATTGAGTATAAGAACTAGAACTGCAACTGGTTCCTAAAAGCTAAAGTAGTGGTTCCTTATTAGAAGATACAATGCCAAACACTCATACGAACTTTGGCTACACTATCAAAGCTTTGAGAAGCAATAAAAAGCTTGGTTAGTGTTTCAGAGTCAAAGATGACTATATGTCATGTGTATGATTGAGTATAAGAACTGGAATCTCAACTAGATCTTGAAAGCCTAAATAGTATCTCCTTGTTAGAAGATACAAAGCAAAAGATTCATACAGAGTTCAGCTACACCATCAAATCTTTCAGAAGCAATAAGAAGCTTGGTTAGTTTTTTGGAGTCAAATATGAATAGATGTCATTTGTATGATTGAGTATAAGAACTAGAACCGGAACCGGTCCCAAAACCTAAAGTATTATTTCCTTGTTAGAAGATACAAAGCAAAAGACTCATACGGACTTCGGCTACACCATCAAAGCTTGGAAAAGCAATAAGAAGCTTGGTTAGTATTTTGGAGTCAAATATGACTATATGTCATGTGTTTGATTGAGTATAAGAACTACAACCGTAATTGGATTCCATAAGCTAAAGTAGTGGTTCCTTATTAGAAAATACAAATCCAAAGACTCATACGGACTTCGGCTACACTATCAAAGCTTTGAGAAGCTATAAAAAAGCTTGGTTATTGTTTAAGAGTCAAATATGACTACATATCATGTGTATGATTGAATATAAGAAGTAGAATCTCAACTGGATCTTGAAAGCCTAAGTAGTATCTCCTTGTTAGAAGGTACAAAGCAAAAGACTCATATAGAGTTCGGCTACACCATCAAAGCTTTGAGAAGCAATAAGAAGTTGGTTAGTGTTTTGGAGTGAAATATGAATAGATGTCATTTGTATGATTGAATATTAGAACTAGAACCGCAACCGGTTCCAAAAAGCTAAAGTAGTATTTCCTTGTTAGAAGATACAAAGCCAAAGACTCATACGGACTTCGGTTACACCAATAAAGTTAGGAAAAGCAAAAAGAAGCTTGGTTAGTATTTTGGAGTCAAATATGACTAGATGTCATGTGTATGATGGAGTATAAGAACTAGAACCGCAACTGGTTTCCAAAAGCTAAAGTAGTGGTTTCTTATTAGAAGATACAACGCCTAAGACTCATACGGACTTCGGCTACACCATCAAAGCTTTGAGAAGCAATAAAAAGCTTGGTTAGTGTTTCAGAGTCAAATATGACTATATGTCATGTGTATGATTGAGTATAAGAACTAGAATTTCAACTGGATCTTGAAAGCCTAAGTAGTATCTCCTTGTTAGAAGATACAAAGCAATAGACTCATACGGAGTTTGGTACACCATCAAAACTTTGAGAAGCAAGAGGAAGTTTTGTTAGTGTCTTGGGACAAATATGACGAGATGTCATGTGTATGATTGAGTATAAGGACTAGAACCGCAACCGGTTCCAAAAAGCTAAAGTATTGCTTCCTTGTTAGAGGAAACAAAGCCAAAGACTCATACGGACTTCTGCTACACCATCAAAGCTTTGAAAAGCAAAAAGAAGCTTGGTTAGTATTTTGGAGTCAAATATGACTAGATGTCATGTGTAATTTTGAGTATAAGAACTAAAACCGCAATTTGTTTCCATAAGCTAAAGTAGTGGTTCCGTATTAGAAGATACAAAGCCATAGACTCATATTGACTTCGGCTACACCAACAAATCTTTGAGAAGCTATAAAAAAGCTGGTTATTGTTTCAGAGTCAAATATGACTACATGTCATGTGTTTGAGTGAGTATAAGAAGTAGAATCTTAACTAGATCTTGAAAGCCTAAGTAGTATCTCCTTGTTAGAAGATACAAAGCAAAAGACTCATATAGAGTTCGGCTATACCATCAAAGCTTTGAGAAGCAATAAGAAGCTTGGTTAGTGTTTTGGAGTCAAATATGAATACATGTCATTTATATGATTGAGTATAAGAACTAGAACCGCAACCAATTCCCAAAAGCTAAAGTAGTATTTCCTTGTTAGAAGATACATTGCCAAAGACTCAAACGGACTTCAGTTACACCAATAAAGTTTGGAAAAGCAATAAGAAGCTTGGTTAGTATTTTGGAATCAAATATGACTAGATGTCATGTGTATGATTGAATATAAGAACTAAAACCGCAACTAGTTTCCATAAGCTAAAGTAGTGGTTCCTTATTAGAAGATACAAAGCCAAAGACTCATACGAACTTCAGCTACACCATCAAAGCTTTGAGAAGCAATAAAAAGCTTGGTTAATGTTTATGAGTGAAATATGACTACATGTCATGTGTATGATTGAGTATAAGAACTAGAATCTCAACTGGATCTTGAAAGCCTAAATAGTATCTCCTTGTTAGAAGATACAAAGCAAAAGATTCATACAGAGTTCGGCTACACCATCAAATCTTTGAGAAGCAATAAGACGGTTGGTTAGTTTTTTGGAGTCAAATATGAATAGATGTCATTTGTATGATTGAGTATAAGAACTAGAACCGGAACCGGTCCCAAAACCTAAAGTATTGTTTCCTTGTTAGAAGATACAAAGCAAAAGACTCATACGAACTTCGGCTACACCATCAAAGCTTAGAAAAGCAATAAGAAGCTTGGTTAGTATTTTGGAGTCAAATATAACTATATGTCATGTGTATGATTGGGTATAGGAACTACAACCGTAATTGGATTCCGTAAGCTAAAGTAGTGGTTCCTTATTAGGAGATACAAAGCCAAAGACTCATACGGACTTCGGCTACACTATCAAAGCTTTGAGAAGCTATAAAATAGCTTGGTTATTGTTTAAGAGTCAAATATGACTACATATCATGTGTATGATTGAATATAAGAACTAGAATCTCAACTGCATCTTGAAAGCCTAAGTAGTATCTCCTTGTTAGAAGGTACAAAGCAAAAGACTCATATAGAGTTCGGCTACACCATCAAAGCTTTGAGAATCAATAAGAAGCTTGGTTAGTGTTTTGGAGTTAAATATGAATAGATGTCATTTGTATGATTGAGTATTAGAACTAGAACCGCAACCGGTTCCCAAAAGCTAAAGTAGTATTTCCTTGTTAGAAGATACAAAGCCAAAGACTCATATGGACTTCGGTTACACCAATAAAGTTAGGAAAAGCAAAAAGAAGCTTGGTTAGTATTTTGGAGTCAAATATGACTAGATGTCATGTCTATGATGGAGTATAAGAACTAGAACCGCAACTGGTTTCCAAAAGCTAAAGTAGTGGTTCCTTATTAGAAGATACAACGCCTAAGACTCATAGGACTTCGGCTACACCATCAAAGCTTTGAGAAGCAATAAAAAGCTTGGTTAGTGTTTCAGAGTCAAATATGACTATATGTCATGTGTATGATTGAGTATAAGAACTAGAATCTCAACTGGATCTTGAAAGCCTCAGTAGTATCTCCTTGTTAGAAGATACAAAGCAAAAGACTCATACGGAGTTCGGTACACCATCATAGCTTTGAGAAGCAAGAGGAAGTTTTGTTAGTGTCTTGGTGACAAATATGACGAGATGTCATGTGTATGATTGAGTATAAGGACTAGAACCGCAACCGGTTCCGAAAAGCTAAAGTATTGCTTCGTTGTTAAAGGATACAAAGCCAAAGACTCATACGGACTTCTGCTACACCATCAAAGCTTTGAAAAGCAATAAGAAGCTTGGTTAGTATTTTGGAGTCAAATATGACTAGCTGTCATGTGTATTATTGAGTATAAGAACTAAAACCGCAATTGGTTTCCATAAGCTAAAGTAGTAGTTCCGTATTAGAAGATACAAAGCTAGAGACTCATATGGACTTCGGTTACACCATCAAATCTTTGAGAAGCTATAAAAAAGCTTGGTTATTGTTTTAGAGTCAAATATGACTAAATGTCATTTATTTGAGTGAGTATAAGAAGTAGAATCTTAACTGGATATTGAAAGCCTAAGTAGTATCTCCTTGTTAGAAGATACAAAGCAAAAGACTCATATAGAGTTCGGCTACACCATCAAAGCTTTGAGAAGCAATAAGAAGCTTGGTTAGTGTTTTGGAGTCAAATATGAATAGATGTCATTTGTATGATTGAGTATAAGAACTAGAACCGCAACCAATTCCCAAAAGCTAAAGTAGTATTTCCTTGTTAGAAGATACATAGCCAAAGACTCAAACGGACTTCGGTTACACCAATAAAGTGTGGAAAAGCAATAAGAAGCTTGGTTAGTATTTTGTAGTCAAATATGACTAGATGTCATGTGTATGATTGAATATAAGAACTAAAACCGCAACTAGTTTCCATAAGCTAAAGTAGTGGTTCCTTATTAGAAGATACAAAGCCAAAGACTCATACAAACTTCAGCTACACCATCAAAGCTTTGAGAAGCAATAAAAAGCTTGGTTAATGTTTCAGAGTGAAATATGACTACATGTCATGTGTATGATTGAGTATAAGAACTAGAATCTCAACTGGATCTTGAAAGCCTAAATAGTATCTCCTTGTTAGAAGATACAAAGCAAAAGATTCATACAGAGTTCGGCTACACCATCAAATCTTTGAGAAGCAATAAGAAGCTTGGTTAGTTTTTTGGAGTCAAATATGAATAGATGTCATTTGTATGATTGAGTATAAGAACTAGAAGTGCTGATAATAGGTTTTTAGTCAATTATTCTAAAACACCAATCATGTCGTTGTAGTATTTTAGGTTGTCAATCCAAATGGGTGTGATGCTAACAATCAATATGTGATCAGAAGTCACTAAGTCAAGCAAAGCATTAACAGGTTTTGGTGTGTTCTAGCAGTCCTAGGTGAACAGAAAACAGAAATTCAAGCTGAAACAATAAAACACTCGACCAACACAGCTCGTTGCAGAGCACTAGGTGTGGTCGAGTGACAGGTCGAGTAACAGGCAGTAAATGAAACAAAGACACTCGACTGCACAGTCTGTTGCCAGAGAACTGGGTGGTCGAGTATCAGGTCGAGTAACAGGAAAGAATTGCAGAAACTAAGCAATAGATGACAAGATGCAGTAAACAAGAGTAAAGTAAACAATAAAATCAATCAGATAAAGAATTCCCGAGGATGGGGTAATTGAGTAGTTTCGTTTTCTCAGTTTACAGGTGATTGACATGCTCAATAAATTATCTCTAGACAACAAGTTCATTAACCAAATCTAAGTGCCACCGCAATAGAGACCCTCAAGTTAACCTAGTCCCAGACTTAATCACCATTGACGAGAGCTAACCTAACATGCATTACGAATCAACAAGTTAAAGCCAAAACGCTCCCTGCAACCAATACCTTGGTACAGGGCCACGAATCTGTGGAATTAGTGGTTCAGACATTTCATCAAACACCTTTTGGGTGCGGAAATGTCTAGGCTCAAATTCCAGTTGATCAGAAAGCAATAGGCATCAAGAACAACTAATCCAGAAGGGATCTATAAATCAAACTCAAACACCTAGCATACTGAGAATTCTTAACTACTCTAACCCATCCTTAGAAACCTATTCACTACTCAGACATCATTGTAGAGAACATAAACGTTGAATAGAATGAAAACATTATAACAACAGTGTAATAGCAAGATGATAACTAGATGAACAACAGTAAACGAAATCAAAGGCAAAAGCTGAATACTGAATAGATTAAGAGAAATCCGGATTACAAAAAAAGTCAAGAAGAAAGTGTCTACGGAATTAAAACTTAGATTACGAAAATGTAAAGTACATGCAACTTATAGCGAAATATTACCGAAACCCTAATACTCAAAACGACACAATATTGGGACGGATTAAGAACAGTACTCGACCCAGGTGGTCGAGTGAGAGGTCGAGTGATTAGCTGGAGTATTCTTTTCTTCCTTGTGCTCGAATGTCTGGTTGAGTGCGGAATGGAGAAGACTCTAAAGCTCGCCAGCGAGTATATAGTCGAGTGGTGGTGATGGTGATACTCGACTTCCAGGTAGAGTGGTGTGAACGAGTGACAGTCAGGTGGTGGAGGTGATGATACTCGACCAGGTGGTCGAGTGAAGTGATCGAGTGGTGAAGTGAATTGGTGAAGCCACTACTCGACCAGGGGGTCGAGTGGTTTGACATGATCAGGTCCGCTTCTTCCAATTCGCTCGCCTACAGCTCCAAATCACTTGAAAACAACACAAATATGCAATATGCATGCAAAACTATCCTAAACATGCAAAGTGATGACAAATGATGAGAAATGATATAAAACAGTGATGATATGATGCTAAAGTGATGACAAATGGATGCTCAAAACAGGCAAAATACACCAGATAAACCAGATGAAATCAATGTTCAGGTTGATAGTTCTAAGCTGCGATATGCTCGAATTCTACTCAAAAACGTTAGCCATGCCTTGTTATCATTCAATCCGACTCATATGCTCGACCTACACATGTTTTCAAATCTACCAATCCCTTTAACATTCATTAGTTCTGGAACGTGAATCAAGCAATGCATCATTAATGAACTCATTTGGCTAAGGTAAAAGGTCAAGAGACAAATATGGTCCCTTACAGAATAGGCTCCAGTAATAGGGGATCTCTAAAAAAAAATGATTAAGCTTTAGTAGAATGCTAAAGGTAAGTCCTAAGCTATGCATACAGAGATAAGATCCTATCTACCCAAAGTATATCAAATGAAGCTCTAATGGTAATCCCATATCCAATCCCAATATAAGAACCTAATTCTACCCTTTGCATTCATAAATCCTTTAAACCCTTTTTCTAATCATTCTTTTCTTTTCTCTTATCTCTAGGAGAAGCTTTCTCAACACTTTGATACATCTAGCGGATTTGGATTTCTTTAACAACTAAAGTTCCTGTTTTTAATATTTTAAAACCGAGGGCTTTTGCCCATCTTCAATAGCTAGCAAGAACTCTTTCTTTTCCTTACAAATCCCAAAACCTTTACTAGACTTTTTATGCTCCTTTAGCTTACTTCAACTAGAGTCTTTTACCTTTTCTCATCGATGAATCAACCCCTTTTTTTTCTTTTAAACACATCCCAACCCAAACTATAAGCGCCCACCTAGTCCTATCTAGTCCGAAAAATGCGAACTAGAACTACATGAGACACTATCTCTATCGTTACGAACCTAACACTTTCTACCAAGCTTAATCGGAATAAGACCTCACAAACACTCACAAGTGATATAGGGCTTGAAAGAAAGTCTAGGATTGGGTTCGGGTTAACTGCTCTAATTAGGAGAGCCAACTACTTAGATTAACAAGAGTGATCAAAATGAATAAGAAAATCCCGGTAATTTAGGGTATCCATGAGTTAAAATTTGATGCAGACATGATAATTAAAGATCAAATTCAGGTTCAAATTGATAGGGAATGGTATCAGATCATGACAGTGTGGTCGAGTAGAGCAATCTAGGCATGGTTCAGTTTTACTTCAATTTCATTGACTACGCAACAGACAACTAGCAACTAGGGCACTGAGTTTATCCGGTGAACCAAAAATGCTTACAAGGGCTATCTCATCATTATCCCCTATGCATATGCAACAATCCTAAATGAAACACTCTAGACTCGATCCTAAATGTAATGCAACTACATGAACACTCTGTTTTTGTGAAATCATTTTCTGAAAATTTTCAAAAGTTTTTGGTTTTTCTATGCCTTAGATGAATAGAGACCCAAGAATATAAACAATGCAACACACACTTCCTGAGACCTCCCCCAAACTTAAATCACATAGTCCGCTATGTAAATAAACTTGGAAGAGAGTACTCAGGACAAATCCAATCAAAGAAACAAAATAAAGAACAAATCACAAGAGATGATATAATACAATGGTGAAGTGAGGCGCTTACCTCAGTCGAAGAATGAACAAAGTTGGTCGTCAATGGTGATAATAGGGTTCTTAAGATCAATTAATCCTAAAGCACTATCATGTCGTTGTAGTACTGAAGGTTGTCAATCCAAATGGGTGTGATTCTAACAATCAAGATGTGATCAGAAGTCACTAAGTCAAGCCAAGAAATAACCGGTTTTGGTGTGTTCTAGCAGTCTTAAGTGAACATGGAGAAAACCGAAAATCAAGCAGAAACAATAAATCACTCGACCAACACATGTCGTTGCAGAGCACTGGATGTGGTCGAGTGACTTGGACGTGTAACAAGCAGTAAACAAAACAGAGACACTCGACTGCACAGTCTGTTGCAAGACAACTGGGTGGTCGAGTATCAGGTCGAGTAACAGGAGAGAAATGCAAAAACTAAGCAACAGGTAACAAGATATAGTAAACAACAGTAGAGTAAACAATAAAATCAATCAGATAAAGAATTCCCGAGGATGGGGGTAATTGAGTAGTTTCGTTTCCTCAGTTTACAGCTGATTGACATGCTCAATAAATTATCCCTTGACAACAAGTTCATTAACCAAATCTAAGTGCCACCGTAACAGAGACCCTCAAGTTAACCTAGTCCCAGACTCAATCACCATTGATGAGAGCTAACCTAATAGGCATTACAAATCAACAAGTTAAAGCTAAAACGCTCCCTACAACCAATACCTTGGTACAGGGCCACGAAACTTTGGAATTAGTGGTTCAGATATTTCATCGAACACCTTTTGGGCACGAAAATGTCTGGGCTCAAATTTCAGTTGATCAGAAAGAAATAGGCATTAAGAACAACTAATCCAGAAGGGATCTATCAATCAAACTCAACCACCTAGCATAATGAGAATTCTAGACTACTCTAACCCATCCTCAGAAATTTATTCACTACTCAGACATCATGACAGAGAACATAAACGTTGAATGGAATGAAGACATGATAACAACAGTGTAATAGCAGAATCATAACAGGATGAACAACAGTAAACGAAATCAATAACAACTGCTGAGTACTGAATACTGAATAGATAAAGACAAATCCGGATTACAAAAGGTCAAGAACACAGTGTCTTCGGAATAAAACTAGATAAAAACTTGTTCTCGAAAATGTTAAGTACATGCTACTTATAGCAAAATATTCCAAAACCCTAATACTCAAAACGACGCAGTATCGGGACGGATTAAGAACTGTACTCGACCCAGATGGTCGAGTGAGAGGTCGAGTGATAAGCTGGAGTCTTCTTTTCGTCCTTGTGCTTGAGTGTCTGGTTGAGTGCGGAATGGAGAAGACTCTAAAGCTCGCCATCAAGTATGTAGTCGAGTGGTGGTGACGGTGATACTCGACTTCCAAGTAGAGTGATGTGATGGAGTGATGGTCAGGTGGTGGGGGTGAAGACACTCGACCAGGGGTTCGAGTGACGTGATCGAGTATCTCTCGCGGTGATACTCGGCCAGGGGGTCGAGTGATGAGGTGAAATTGTGAAGTCCCCTACTCGACCAGGGGGTCGAGTGGTCTGTTGAGTTCGTGAAGCGTCTACTCGACCTGGGGGTCGAGTGGTTTGACATGATCAGGTACGCTTCTCCCAATTAGCTCGCCAAAAGCTCCAAATCACCTGAAAACAACACAAATATGCAACATGCATGCAAAACTATCCTAAACACAAATGATCAGAAATGGTATAAAAAGTGATGATATGATGCTAAAGTGATGACAAATGGATGCTCAAAACATGCAAAATACACACTTATCAAGTCCCCTAAACTTAGTCTTTGCTTGCCCTCAAGCAAACAATTAAGAACAAGCTGGAGGTGAAGTTTGAAAGCGGGAACTCCAAGCCAAAGCACCAGATAAACCAGATGAAATCAATGTCTAAGTTGATATTCTAAGCTGCGATATGATCAAATTCTACTCAAAAACGTTAGCCATGCCTTATTATCAATCAATCCGACTCATATGCTCGACCTACACATGTTTTCAAATCTACCAATCTCTTTCACATTCATTAGTTCTGGAACATGAATCAAGCAATGCATCATCAATGAACTCATTTGGCTAAGGTAAAAGGTCAAGAGACAGAATAGGCTTCAGTAACAGGGGATCTCTCAAAAAATGATTAAGCTTTAGTAGAATGCTAGAGGTAAGTCCCAAGCTATGCATACAGAGATAAGATCCCATCTACCCAGAGTATATCAAATGAAGCTCTAATGGTAATCCCATCTCCAATCTCAATATAAGAACTTAACTCTACCCTTTGCATCCATGAACCTTTTAAGCCCTTTTCTAATCATTCTTTTCTTTTCTCTTAACTCTAGGAGAAGCTTTCTTAACACTTTGATACATCTAGCGGATTCGAATTTCTTTAACAACTATGGTTTCGTTTTTAACATTTTAAAACCGAGGGCTTTTGCCCGTCTCCAATAGCTAACAATAACTCTTTCTTTTCTTTACAAATCCCAAAACCTTTACTAGAATTTTTCTGCTTCTTTAGCTTACTTCACCTAGAGTCTTTTACTTTTTCCAATCAATGAATCACCCCCTTTTTTTTTTTTTAAACACATCCCAACCCAAAGTATAAGCGCCCATCTAGTCCTATCTAGTCCGAAAAAATGCGAACTAGAACTACATGAGACACTATCTCTGTCGTTACGAACCTAACACTTTCTACCAAGCTTAATTGGTATAAGACCTCACAAACACGCACGAGTGATATAGGGCTTGAAAGAATGTCTAGGTTTGGGTTTGGGTTAACTGCTCTAATAAGGAGAGTCAGCTACTTGGATTAACAAGAGTGATCAAAATGAATAAGAAAATCCAAGCATTTTAAGGTATCCATGAGTTCAAATTTGATGCAGACATGATAATTAAAGGTCAAATTCAGGTTCAAATTGATAGGGAATGGTATCATATCATGATAGTGTGGTCGAGTAGAGCAATCTAGGCATGGTTCAGTTTTACTTCAATTTCATTGACTACGCAACAGATAACTAGCAACTAGGGCACTGAGTTTATCCGGTGAATTTCATCGACCTCATCAGCTCCTCTCTTCTTCTGCTGCGGCCAGCACCGCGGTCGAGTGATCTCCTCGAGTGAATTAGGCATGATCTGCTGCTAGAGCGAACGAGTGTAGCCTTCCTTCTTCTCTTGTGCTCCCGAGACTCGAATGACGAATGCTTAGCAGGGACGTGTGAGACTCTCTGCTCACTAAGCTCTGGCCTGTGCTCAAGCTCATCAAATCTCCTTGATGGCATCTCTAGAGGAGGTTGTCACTGTGGAATAGCTGTAGTAGAGGAGGAACATCTCAGCTTATTTGTCAAAAACTTGATAGTTTTGAAGCATTTGGCGAGTAGCTTGTCCTGCTTGTTGCATCACTTCTACAGTTTATTGTTGTTCCTATGAGCTTCACTCAAGCTCTTGCTCTCCCTCGCTGGAGGTAGATGTTCACCAAAGTGGTACATGCTAGTGTCGAACTCTACTGCTCTGTCTTCATCCATCCCATCCTCAGCAGCTTCTTCTATAAGATCATCCTCATCCAATGGCGGTGCGTTCTCATAGTAGAGACTTCCAAGCTCAGGCCAAAAATCGATGTTATCTCCCTCTATTATCCGTGTAATCTCAAACCTGAACCGGTGCAAGTCGCCAACCATTGCGAACTCCAAAAATTCACAGTGACGTAGATGCTCGATATCCATTGCCCATGGCTCGAGTCCATCAGATGTGATTGGGACTCCACAAGTGATCAGAATCGGAGTCACAACACCACCTATGCACAGAGCGCCTCATGCTCTCTTGTGGTTATTGCTGATAGCCTAGCTCTTGTATCCACACAGATGGATCAGAAGAAGTATAGAGAGAGGTGTGTCATTGATTTCACCTTGGAGAGACAAGTTGTTCTTAGTTTGGCTGAGAGTGCCTTTGACCATACATAGAGAATCGCAAGAATCCCAATCCTTCGCAATTCAACTCATTAGAGGTCATACCTTGGTAAAGCTCCACTTGCAGTGTGGAGAGGTACTGAATTGTCTCTTCTTCATACGCTACATATGGATACGCCATCAAAGTGTCAAGATGACAACTCTGGTACAGGTGCTGAACATCCTCCAACAATCCAAGTTGTGCAAGTGTGGTCAAGCATGGATAACTCGTGCTACAAAACTCTAAGTTTGAAGAGCCTGATATATTCCTCAGCAGGCTATACATTAGGTTTGTGCAGAAGTTTGGTGGCTCAGTGAGTATGCTCAGGCATGTACTCGTCTTCCTGATCCTCATCTATAAGCTCATACCTCTCTGTCATTGCTCTCTTCCCTCGAGCTATCTCAGCTTTTCTTCTGAAGCTATCATATTCTCTGTTCTCTCTCTAGCCTCGAAGATGACGACTCTATCTCATCCATGTTGTAGTCTGGATCAACTGAAGAACTACCACTGTAATTACTCATGATTCTCCTGCAGAAGATTTAGAACTCAAAACTCAAATGTCAATATATTAGTCTCAAAGATAACAATGAAACCAAAATTGTTATCAACAGGCAATGAAATGGACCGAATTGGATCGAGTAATGTAGAGACCGCGGTTGAATAACTTTTCTGAAGTCGAGTGGGTCTGCCGATTTGCTAGTACCAGCGGTCGAGTGGTTCCTCAGTGAATCGGAATTGAAGCCTGGTATCTTGAAACGTGAAGCTTGGTCGAGTGGTCGGCTCCAGTAGGTCGAGTGAAACGTTGAGGTCGAGTTCAGCCGGTAAAGTCCAGAGGTCGAGTAATCCTTCGGTGAGCCGGAATTGGTATGGTCGAAACCACAAGTCGACGGTCTATTCCTCTCTTTGTAATCGAGTAGTCCCTAAGACTTCGATGGTGAACGAGGTAGGGACTCGACTGCGGCGGCGCAGAGGGATCCGAGTAGATTGAGAACAGAGTAACGGTGAACAGCAAGGTGAGAAGGTCGAGTAAAGAAGCAAATGAACTCGGTGACGGCGGTGAAGCGGTCGAGTGCCTTTCCAGTGGTTGAGTAATCTGATGGGGTCGAGTGCGAGACAGTGAATCGTGGTGAGGTGCGTTTAGGAAGAAAGGTTGAATTAGGTCGAGTGGTTGAAAAATGAAGATAGGTAGGTCGAGTGATTTTCGAAAGGTGTGGTGGAAGTTGAGTTTGACATTCTCTCTCCATCTTATTTTTAGTGCGTGGTTCACACTCTGTTGACTGAGAAAAACTGCAGAAAATCTACTGTAAATTGCAGGAAATCCTTTAAAGTCTCTATAGCTCTTGTTGGTCGAGTACAGTAATGATTAAAAATTTTTTGGGTTTTAAACATCACATATACTCGACTGATGTACTCGAATTCAGGGGCTCCCGATGCAACAGAAAACTTTCAAAATTTTGCACTCCACCAGGCAATACACTCGATCTCTAGGTCTTCTGTAGAGTAAAAGTTTTGAATTTTTACTCTATCTCCACGTTGTTCCTTTGTTCTTGAGAACCACAAACACAACTAAGACAAATCAAAAATAACAAGAAAAGAAAAATTTATTTACAGAGATAGTCATGGGACTTCCTCCCAAGTGAGCTTGTTTAAAGTCATTGGCTTGACTCCTTTACTCCTTTAATCATCAAGAAGCTCCTAGAGATGAACCGATGTCACCTCTTGAAGGATTTGATCTGCTAAGTATTTCTTGAGCCTTTGACCATTTACTGTGAAATCTCCACTCTTACCAGCTAGAGTGACTGCTCCATAAGGACGAACCTCAGTGATACAGAAGGGGCCAGACCATCTGGATTTAAGTTTTCCTGGAAAGAGTTTCAAGCGAGAGTTTAATAGCAGCACCTGATCACCAACTTGGAAATCCTTGGTGATGATCTTTTTGTCATGGAAAAGCTTAGTTCTCTCCTTGTAGATTTTAGAGCTCTCATAAGTTTCTAAACGGATCTCATCGAGGTCACTAAGTTGGATCAATCGCTTCTCCTCAGCAGTTTTTATGTCAAAGTTTAGAAGTTTTACCGCCCACATTGCTTTGTACTCGAGCTCAACAGGTAGGTGACATGATTTTCCATAGAGAAGATTGAAAGGAGTTGTACCAATGGGGGTCTTGAAAGCTGTCCGTTAAGCCCATAATGCGTCATCGAGCTTCGCAGACCAGTCATTCCTTGTAATCCCAACAGTCTTTTCCAGAATTGTTTTTATCTCTCTGTTGGAGATCTCAACCTGCCCGCTCGTCTGTGGATGATAGGGAGTGGCAACCTTGTGCTTTACTCCATGATTCCACAGGAGGTTCTCAAAAACTTTGTTGATGAAATGCTTCCCACCATCACTGATTACTACCTTGGGTACTCCAAATCTCTGGAAGATTATGGTCTTGAACAGCTTCAGCACAACTTTTGCATCGTTGGTAGGACTAGCAATAGCTTCGACCCACTTTGATATGTAGTCTACGGCAACCAGTATATACTTGTTACCGTATGAAGATGGGAATGGACCCATGAAATCAATCCCCCATACATCAAAGATCTCAACTTCCAAGATTGGATTCTGAGGCATCTCATTTCTTCTTCTGATGTTGCCTTTTCTCTGGCATGAATCACACTTTGGAACAAACTCCTGAGCGTCCTTAAATATTGTTGGCCACCAAAAGCCTGCTTGAAGAATCTTTGACACTGTCTTGAACGTCGCGAAGTGACCAGCATATGCTGAGCCATGGCAATGCAGCAGGATACCTTCTACTTCATCTTCTGAGACGCATCTCCTATAGATCTTATCTTTACAGAGAGTGTAAAGATAATGCTCATCCCAGTAGTAATGGTGGATGTCTCTGAAAAACTTCTTCCTTTCATAACTGGTCAGGTTGGGAGGCTCTACTCTGCATGCCAAGTAATTGACGTGATCAACATACCATGGAGATCCTCCTTAAACAGCATTCAAGTGGTGAAACTCTTTCCCACTGTAGCTCCCATTGAATCGTCTATCGGAATGGGTTCTTCAATTTTTATCCTTGACAGATGGTAAGCTGCACCATTTTCAATACCTTTCTTATCTACTATCTCCATGTCAATTTCTTGCAATAGAAGTATCCATCTGAACAGTCTTGGTTTAGTATTCTTCTTGGCATACAGATGCCTCAAGGCGGCATGGTCTGTATAGATAGTGACCTTTGATCCAACCAAATAGCTTCTGAACTTCTCAAATGCGAAAACAACAGCTAGAAGCTCCTTCTCAGTTGTTGCATATCTTCCTTGAGCTTCATCCAACGTTCGGCTGGCGTAATATATGACATGAAGCTTCTTGTCTATTTTCTAGCCTAAAATAGCTCCTACTGCGTAATCTGATGCATCACACATGATCTCAAATTGATAGTCCCAATTAGGCGCTCGAACAACAGGAGCAGATACCAAAGCATCCTTGATGGTGTGAAAGGATTTGAGGCAGTCCTCATCGAATTCAAATTCGGTTTCCTTGCACAATAGTCTGGTTAACGGCCTGGCTATCTTGGAGAAGTCTTTAATAAATCTTCTGTAGAACCCAACATGACCAAGGAAACTTCTTTTGTCCTTCACCATTTTTGGTGGCTGCAACTGCATCATCACTTCAATTTTCCCTTTGTCAACCTCTATACCCTTTTCTGATATCTTGTGACCCAACACTATGCCTTCCTTCACCATGAAATGACACTTTTCCCAATTGAGAACAAGATTCGTCTCCTCGCACCTGCTCAATAACCTGCCAAGACTCAACAAACATGAGGAAAAAGAGGGGCCATAGACCAAAAAATCGTCCCTGAAGACCTCCACCATCTCCTCGAGTTAATTTGAAAATATAGAGGTCATACACCTCTGAAATGTTGCAGGAGCATTGCATAAACCGAATGACATTCTTTTATAAGCAAAAGTTCCATAAGGACATGTGAAAGTAGTTTTCTCTTGATCATTAGGGTGAATTGGTATTTGAAAGAAACCACTATATCCATCAAAAAAGCAATAGTATGGGTGATTAGCTAAGCGTTCAAGCATTTGATCAATGAATGGTAAAGGAAAATGATCTTTCCTAGATGCAGCATTTAGCTTCCTATAGTCAATGCACATTCTATGACCAGTTATAGTTCTAGTAGGGATCAGTTCATCCTTTTCATTTTTGACAACAGTCATTCCACCCTTTTTAGGGACGCAATGCACTGGAGAAACCCAAGTACTATCAGGGATAGGGTAGATGACACCAACATCAAGCAGTTTCAAAATTTCTTTTTTCACTACTTCTTTCAACTAATCCAAGTCCAGCACGACCCGCTCCCTGGAGCTACACAAAGGAGAGCATTGATGACCTTGTCTCCACCTACTTCACCTAAGGTAACACCACCACCACCATCGTACATACCATAGCATTTTTATTTTTCTTTGTGTGTTTCGTGTTTTGGTCTTGAATTCTTTCTCAGATTTTTATTACACAAGGGACTGTGTAATTTAAGTTAGGGAGAGGGTTCAAGACATGTTTAACATTGTGTTCACTTTTCTTATTTCATATTCTACATCATCTAAGGTAGAGAAAAAACCACAAAAATTCGAAAATTTTCAGGAAATGATTTCACAAAAACATAATGTCATGTAGATTGCATTTCATCTTAGGATTGTATATAGAGTGTTTGCTTTTGGGATTGCTCATTTGCATAGGGGATAATGATGACTTCAAACCGTTAAGCATGTTTTGATTCAATGAAGTAAGTTCAATGCCCAGGTTGTTAATTCTCTGTTGCATAACCGATTGTTTCTCTGAAGTAAGACCGCACCCTGCTTTGAATTTACAACTTGACTATACTGCTTTGATTCGAAACTCGCTTATCTTATGCCATTCCCTATCTATTAGAAGCTAAACTGAATTTGCAATTATCATGTCTATGCATTGTTTGTGAACTCATGGCTAACATATACATATTTGGATTATCTTATTTACTTCACCACCCCCTGTTAATCCAAGTAGCTGACTCTCATTTTTAGAGCAGTTTCCCATACCCTGAGCCTAGCCTTATTTCAAGCCAAAGATAATTTGTGTGTGATTGTGAGGTCTTTTTCGATTGAGCTTGGTATAACGTGTTACGTATGAGCCGACAAGAGCAGTCATTCATGTAGACCTAGCCCACGCTTTTTGGGTTAGCTAGGACTAGGTGGAGACTTGTATTTGGGATTAGGATTGTGTATGGATTGAATGGGAAAGGGAATAGGAATGAAAAGAAAAGAAAAAAAAAAGAGAGTAAGAAGTTAGGCATTGTGATTCAAAGAAAAGGGTAAAACGCCCTCTATGCTATAAGTTTAGAAGAAAAGCCTTAAGTTTACCAAAGTTTAAAACCAAACCCGCTAGACTCTTGAATCATTTTAAAGAAGCACCCTTGAGAACTTGAACCAAAAGAGAGAAAGAATGAGAATAAGGGTAGAGTTAGGACATCTAAGGGAGTGGGATCATCTTCTGAGCTTTCATAATAGATGGGAGTCTGTTCTTGTATGTGTCTGTTGGCTTTTACCTTTAGCATTCTGCTGAAGCTCAATCTTTTCTCTGAGAGTCCCTTGTTATTCGACCAAATCATTAGAGGGACCATTTTTGTCTCTTACCCTAAGCCTGAAACCAAGTGAGTTCATAACCATTGCATTGATTGATCCACTGTTCGTGCTTAATGAATGTTAAAGGGAATTGGTTGATGTGAATGCTTGAATAGATTAAGGCAGGTTGTTAGGTTGCATTGTGACGAGTATGGCTAAAGTTGTTAAGTAAGGGTCTATCATCTTGCAACCTAGAATTAGCTACCTGGACAGTGAGCTTACCCATTCTATATGCATGCTTCGGTTTTTGAATCCCCACCTTCAAACATCTCCTTCAACTTAAGATTTTTTGTTTGCTTGAGGGCAAGCAAGATATAAGTTTGGGGGATTTGATAACACTTTATTTTACTCATTTTAGGTGTGTATTTATCATCATTTAGCTTTTTGATCACTCATTGTATCATATCATTTTGCATCACATTTAGCTTATTTTGCACCCTTAGGCATTTAGGATCATCTTGCATACATATTGCATGTTTGGTGTGTTTTCAGGTGCAGAAGGAGCATACAAGGTGATAACACTGTATTTTACTCATTTTAGGTGTATGATTATCATCATTTAGCTGTGCATTTGCTCATTGTATCATATCATTTTGCACCATTTTAGCTTATTTTGCATACTTAGGCATTTAGGATCATCTTGCATATGCATTGCATGTTTTGGTGTGTGTTTCAGGTGTAGAAGGAGCTAAAAGGACTCTACTCGATCCATTTACTCGATCCAAGTAGCTACAGAAGAGGCATCAATTCACTCGACCTCTTTACTCGATCCAGGCAGCTACAGAGGAGACTACAATTAACTCGACCCCTTTAGTCGCTCAAGGCAGCCTCAGTGGAAGCACCAGATTTATCTACTCGCCCCTCCTACTTGATCCTCTACTCGACTTATTTACTCGACCAAGGGTGACCAACTCTACAAGACTTGTTGATCTATCAAAGCGTCTTTGGATCCTCCTCATTCCCCACTCAACCAGACATCTAAGCATATATATAGGAGAGGAAGGAACATCTACTCGACCAATTGATTACTCGGAGCATAGACACAAAGGCGCAGACTTTGCAGCACCCTCTTTACTCGATCCCCAAGATCGAGCATCCTCCCAAACCGCCTCAAGTCTCTTGTCTTCTAGTGAATCTAGGGTTTCAACATTTTACTATAAATTGATCACTTTGGGGTTTGTCCAAAGAATCTATCTTTTATCTTTTAGTTTTTCTTTGTGTTTATGAATCTTCAAAACTTAATTACTCTTAATCTATTTCGTTTTTGCATTTAGTTGTTTAAGTAAATTTGTTTAACTTGTTTAGATCTACATTTTGGTATGATTTTAATAATTTCTGGGTTTGTGTTCTTGAGAATGTTGCTTGAGTAGTGATTAAGGTTCTTGAGGATGGATTAGATTAGGGTAATCTCTAGGTAAGTTAGGTGGTTAAGATTAGGTTAGAACCCTTCTGGGTTCGCTTGGCCCCTATGCGGTTTTCGTTGGCTAATGTGGAGATTCGATCATAGACGTTTAGCGTCCAAAAGACGTTCAAATGGATGTCAAATCTACAAATTCCAGAGATTTGTAGACTCGACCAAGACATTGGCTTGTCTGCTTATTGGCTTTGGTAGATTATTTCTTAATTGCTTCTGTATACATCTTGATTGCTAGCAATAACAGTAGACAGGATTGACAGCCCCTATAGCTGCATCGACATGTTAGTGGTTAAGGGTAATTGAACTGAACACACCACACTTCAGCACATAAGTAGGCCTAAAAAAACTACTTATAAGAGTATAAGAAGCAAAACCGCAACCTGATCTTAAATGCCTAGGTAGTGTTTCCTTGTTAGCAGATACAAAGCCAAAGATTCATACGGACTTTGGCTACACCATCAATGCTTTGAGAAGCAAGAAGAAGCTTGGTTAGTGTTTTGGAGTCAAATATGATTTGATGTCATGTGTATGATTGAATATAAAACTAGAACCGCAACCGAATCTTAAAAGCCTAAGTAGTGTTTCCTTGTTTAAAAGATACGAAGCCAAAGACTCATACAGACTTCGGCTACACCATCAAAGCTTTGAGAAACAAGAAAAATCTTGGTTAGTGTTCTGGAGTCAAATATGAATTGTAGTCATGTGTATGATTATGTATAAGAACTAGAACTGCAACCGGATCTTAAAAGCCTAAGTAGTGTTTTCTTGTTAGAAGATACAAAGACAACGATTCATACGAACTTCGGCTACACTATCAAAGCTATAAGACGCAAAAAAAAAAAAGCTTGGTTAGTGTTTTGGAGTTAAATATAATTTGATGTCATGTGTATGATAGAGTATAAGAACTAGAACCACAACCGAATCTTAAATGCCCAAGTAGTGTTTCCTTGTTAGAAGATACAAAGTCAAAGACTCATACGGACTTTGGCTACACCATCAAAGCTTTGAGAAGCAAGAAGAAGTTTGGTTAATGTTTTGGAGTCAACTATGACTTCAGGTCATTTGTATGATTAAGTATAAGAACTAGAACTGCAAACGAATCTTAAAAGGCTAAGTAGTGTTTCCTTGTTAGAGGATACAAAGCAAAAGACTCATATAAAATTCGGCTACACCATCATCGCTTTGACAAGCAAGAAGAAGCTTGGTTAGTGTTTTGGAGTCAAATATGAGTAGATGTCATTTGTATGATTGAGTATAAGAACTAGAACTGCAACCGGGTCTTAAAAGCCTAAGTAGTGCGATATGTCTATAATTTGCATGTTTTCAGTGTCCATTCATCATCGTTTTGAGTCCAGTTTCGTATCATTCATCACAGTTTAATATCATTTCTCATCATTCTTGCATACTTTGCATGATTAGGATAACTTTGCATACATATTGCATTTCTGAGTTGTTTTCAGGTGATTTGGAGCTGTTTGCAAGCAAATTGGAAGAAACGAGCCAGAACTAGAAGACATACTCGACCCCCAGGTCGAGTGACTTTGGAGCCATTCTTCCCACATACTCGACCCCCAGGTCGAGTGACTTTGGAGCCATTCTTCCCATCCACTCGTCCACCAGGTTGAGTAACCTCAGCTCAGGCCACTCGATGACACTACTCGACCCCCTGGTCAAGTATCACTTCGCCACACCACTTGACAACACTCGACCGTTCACTCTACCAAGTTACTCGACCCCCTGGTCGAGTATCATCACTCACCACCATCAGCATCACTCGACCGACACTCGATCACGTCTTCACAGTCTACTCAAATCCGCACTCAACCAGACAAGCTGAGCACAAGGAAGAGAAGAGGAGAAGACAAAGTGTTTGGAAGCGGCCTGGACCTCCATCGGATCACGAAGCCCATCTCGGCCCATTATCTCTCTATGGGCCGAGCGATTAGGTTATTGGCCCGTCTACTATCATTTTATTTCGTTTTGTATAAATAGATGTCTTAGGGTTCTGTCCTGAGACATCTAGTCGACATTGAGTTTTTGCTTCAGTTTTATTTTCTGTTTTACTCTGCTGCGCCGGTTTTGCTTCGGCAACCCGTAATTCGAGATTTTTCCAAGTTATTCAGATTCCGCATTTGATTTCATCTGTCATCTTGTTTCTCTACTCTTTATCTCTTTACTTATGCAATATTATCGTTTATTTGCATTTATGTCTTTTAGCATGTTGTCTGAGTAGTGACTTAGAATTCTTAGGGATAGGATAGAGTAGTTGTGGAATCTGTAGTCTGTAGAATGGTTAAGTTTTAGAATTGATTGAATCCCTTTAGGACTAGTTGCGTTTACTGCTTATTTCTTTCTGATCAACTGGAATTCGATCCCAAGCATTCCCGCACCCAGAAGGTGTTTGATGGAATGCTTGATCCACTAGTTCCTGAGATATGCGTCTCTATCCCAAGGGATTGGCCGTTTAGAGCGTTTATTGACTTTATCAGTCTGTTCTTATTGCCTGCATAGTTAGATTCCGTTAATGGGAATTAGTCTGGGCTATCTTATTTCTCTGTTTTATCGTTATCGCTTAATCGTTCTCATTGCCTGTTTCTTAGTTTTTACAATCACTGGACCATCTTACTCGACCACACCCAGTGTCTTGCAACAGACTGTGCAGTCGAGTAAGATTGTCTTGTTTCCTGTCTGTTACTCGACCAGTATACTCGACCACACCCAGTGTCTGGCAACACACTGTGTAGTCGAGTATAGCTGTTTCATATCCTGTCTGTTACTCGACCTGTTACTCGACCACATCCTACTTCTGGCATCAGCCTGTTGTGGTCGAGAGATTTTAGTAATTTTGTTATTGCTTCTAATTTCTGCATGTTCGCTTAGGACTGTTAGAAACCCCAAAACTGTTATTGCTTGGCTTGACTTAGTGACTTCTGATCACATTTCATCTATTTGCATCACACCCATTTGGATTGACACCTAAAATACTACAACGACATGATTGGTGTTTTATGATAATTGACCATAATAACCTATTATCAATTTGGCGCCGTTGCCAATTGGGTGTTTGTTTGCTATATTTGAGATTTCAGAATATTTAAGATCAAGTTCTTTTTAATTTTCTCTGAAAGTTACTAACTTTGTGTTTGTCTGTTTTGATTCAGGTACTACGAATCACCAGCTTCACCAGTTGGTACTCGTTGTATGCAAACACGGTCACGAGGAAATCAGAATCTCCTGTTCAACGATAACATCGACCGTATTGCACGCCAACTCAGAGCACAGACAGAAACAGACAAAATGGCTGCAGTTGTTGATGAGCAGGTGCAACCAAACAACCACAATCAGTGTAATGGCATCGTGCCTCCACCTATGCAGAACAACAACTTTGAGATCAAGAGCGGTCTCATTGCCATGGTTTAGAACAACAAGTTCCACGGCCTCCCTATGGAGGATCCACTCGATCACCTGGACGAGTTTGATAGGCTCTGCAGCCTAACAAAGATCAATGGTGTCAGTGAGGATGGCTTCAAGCTCAGATTGTTTCCATTCTCTCTTGGAGACAAAGCACATCAGTGGGGAAAGTCACTTCCTCAAGGCTCTATCACCTCCTGGAATGACTGCAAGAAAGCCTTCTTGGCTAAGTTTTTCTCAAACTCCAGGACTGCGAGACTAAAGAATGATATCTCCGGTTTCACTCAGACGAATAATGAGACTTTCTGTGAAGCATGGGAGCGCTTCAAAGGTTATCAGACGCAATGTCCTCATCATGGTTTCTCCAAAGCTTCACTTCTCAGCACTCTCTACACAGGTGTCCCCAAGATCAGGATGCTTCTAGATACCGCTTCTAACGGGAACTTTCTCAACAAAGATGTTGAAGACGGATGGGAGCTGGTAGAGAACTTGGCTCAGTCGGATGGCAACTATAATGAAGATTATGACAGAAGCATCCGCACCAGCTCTGATTCTGATGAGAAGCACCGCAGGGAAATGAAAGCCATGAATGACAAACTGGACAAGCTACTCCTTGTGCAACAGAAGCACATTCATTTTCTGGGTGATGATGAGACGTTCCAAGTTCAGGATGGGGAGACTCTGCAGTCAGAAGAGGTCAGCTATGTGCAGAACCAAGGAGGTTACAACAAAGGTTTCAACAACTTCAAGCAGAACCATCCCAATCTGTCTTACAGAAGTACAAACGTTGCAAACCCGCAGGACCAAGTCTACCCTTCTCAGCAGCAGAATCAACCCAAGCCCTTTGTTCCGTACAACCAAGGTCAAGGGTATGTTCCTAAGCAGCAGTATCAGGGCAACTATCAGCAGCAACTTCCACCACCTGGGTTCACACAGCAGCAACAACAACCAGCTTCAACAACTCCAGATTCAGACTTGAAGAACATGTTACAGCAGATTCTCCAAGGGCAAGCAACAGGAGCAATGGATTTGTGCAAAAAGATGGCAGAAATTCACAACAAGGTTGACTGTAGTTACAATGATATCAATATCAAGGTTGAAGCACTGACATCTAAGATCAGATACATAGAAGGCCAAACTGGGTCGACCGCAGCACCCAAATTTACAGGACCTTCCGGAAAATCAATGCCAAATTCAAAGGAGTACGCTCATGCTATCACACTTAGAAGCGGTAAAGAATTACCCACAAAAGAGAGTCCGAACCAGAACACTGAGGACAGTGTGGATCAAGATGGGGAGGATTTCTGTCAGAATGGAGATTCCGCTGAAAAAGCAATAGAAGAGCCTATACTCGACCAACCTACTCGACCACTAGCTCCTGCAGCATTTCCTCTTGTTGAAAAACCAGTTGCCGCCAAAACCAAAGACAACGTCTTCGTTCCCCCACCTTACAAGCCCCCACTCCCATTTCCTGGTCGATTCAAGAAGGTCATGATAAAGAAGTACAAAGCTCTCCTGGAGAAACAATTGAAAAATCTTGAAGTCACGATGTCTCTTGTCGACTGTCTTGCACTTATACCAGACTCTAACAAATATGTGAAAGACATGATTACAGAGAGGATCAAAGAAGTCCAAGGAATGGTGGTGCTAAGTCACGAATGCAGTGCGATCATTCAGCAGAAGATCATTCCAAAAAAACTAGGAGATCCTGGTTCCTTCACCTTACCTTGCGCTCTTGGCCCTTTAGCCTTCAGCAAGTGCCTCTGTGATCTAGGTGCATCTGTGAGTCTCATGCCTCTCTCTGTGGAAAAGAAACTGGGCTTCAACAAGTACAAGCCCTACAATATATCCTTGATCCTAGCTGACAGATCTGTTAGGATTCCCCATGGTCTGCTGGAGGACTTACCAGTCATGATAGGCATGGTCGAAGTACCGACAAACTTTGTGGTTTTAGAAATGGATGAAGAACCCAAAGACCCTTTGATACTGGGAAGACCATTTTTAGCTACAGCTGGAGCTATCATTGATGTTAAGAAGGGAAAAATCGATCTTAACCTCGGGAGAGATCTCAAGATGACCTTCGATATCACCAACACCATGAAGAAGCCTACGATAGAAGGAAATGTTTTCTGGATTGAAGAGATGGATATGTTAGCTCATGAAATGCTAGAAGAGCTGGGAGAAACAGATCATCTACAGAGTGCTCTAACAAAGGATAGCAAGGAAGGAGATTTACATTTGGAGACTTTGGGGTACCAGAAGCTGATAGATGAACACAAAGCAGTTGAGAATCCAGGAGAGTATGAAGATTTGGGTGAAAGAGCAAGGGAGGAATATATACTCGACCACATCACTCGACCAACAGCCCATTCGGTGTACTCGACCGAGCTACTCGACCACAACACCTTCTCTGAAGCCAACTTAGTATCCGATGACTGGTCTGAACTCAAGGCACCCAAAGTAGATTTGAAACCGCTACCAAAAGAGCTAAGGTACGTTTTTCTTGGACTAAACTCTACATATCGTGTCATAGTGAATGATGAGCTAACTGCTGATCAAGTAAACCTGCTGATAACTGAGCTCAAGAAGTATAGGAAAACTATAGGATATTCGTTAGATGATATTAAGGGGATTTCACCCACCTTATGCACCCATAGAATCCATCTTGAAAATGAATCCTACTCTAGCATTGAACCTCAAAGGAGATTAAACCCTAACTTGAAAGAGGTTGTGAAAAAGGAGATACTTAAACTATTAGATGTTGGGGTTATCTACCCTATCTCTGATAGCACTTGGGTATCTCCAGTTCATTGCGTTCCTAAAAAAGGAGGTATGACAGTTGTTAAAAATTCTAAAGATGAACTGATACCCACTAGGACTATAACTGGACATAGGATGTGTATTGACTATAGGAAGTTAAATGCTGCCTCTAGAAAAGACCATTTCCCATTGCCATTCATTGATCAGATGCTAGAAAGATTAGCAAACCATCCTTACTATTGCTTTTTGTATGGTTATAGCGGATTTTTTCAAATCCCTATTCACCAAAATGACCAAGAAAAAACCACTTTCACTTGTCCTTATGGGACCTTTGCTTACAAGCGTATGCCTTTCGGTCTATGTAATGCACCTGCTACTTTTCAGCGGTGTATGACTTCAATTTTCTCGGATTTGATAGAGGAGATGGTAGAGGTATTCATGGATGATTTTTCTGTGTATGGCTGTTCCTTCTCCTCGTGTTTGTTGAACCTGTGCAGGGTACTTAAAAGATGTGAAGAGACAAACATGGTGCTGAACTGGGAGAAATGCCATTTCATGGTTAGAGAAGGCATCGTTTTGGGCCACAAAATTTCTAAGGAGGGAATAGAGGTTGATAAGGCTAAGGTTGACGTGATGATGCAGTTACAGCCACCAAAAACTGTCAAAGACATCAGGAGTTTTCTTGGTCATGCAGGATTTTACAGAAGATTCATCAAGGATTTCTCCAAGTTGGCAAGACCGCTCACCAGACTGCTGTGCAAGGAAACCGAGTTTGCATTTGATGATGAATGTTTGACAGCCTTTAAGTTAATCAAGGAAGCTTTGATCACTGCACCAATAGTCCAAGCTCCAAACTGGGACTTCCCATTCGAGATCATGTGCGATGCTTCAGATTACGCAGTAGGAGCAGTCTTTGGCCAGCGGATTGATAAAAAGCTGCATGTGATCTACTACGCGAGCAGAACGATGGATGATGCATAAGTAAGGTATGCCACTACAGAGAAGGAACTGCTAGCTGTGGTATTTGCATTTGAAAAATTTAGAAGCTACCTAGTGGGTTCTAAAGTGACAGTCTACACTGATCATGCTGCTCTGAGGCATATATACGCGAAGAAGGATACCAAACCTAGGCTGTTGAGATGGATCTTATTGTTCCAAGAGTTTGATATGGAGATAGTTGATAAGAAGGGAATTGAAAACGGTGTAGCTGATCATCTGTCTAGGATGAGGATTGAAGACGAGGTCCCTATTGACGACTCCATGCCAGAAGAACAGCTAATGGCAATTCAACAACTTAACGAGAGTGCTCAAATTCGGAAATCACTCGATCAAGTATGTGCAATTGAAGAAAAGCTTCCGTGGTATGCTGATCACGTCAACTACTTGGTTAGTGGTGAAGAGCCTCCGAATCTGTCGAGCTATGAGAAGAAGAAGTTCTTCAAGGACATTAACCATTTCTACTGGGACGAACCTTATCTCTACACACTCTGCAAAGATAAGATCTACAGGAGATGCGTCTCAGAAGACGAAATCGAAGGCATCCTATTGCATTGCCATGGGTCTGCCTATGGTGGCCACTTTGCAACGTTCAAGATAGTGTCGAAAATCCTGCAAGCTGGTTTTTGGTGGCCATCAATGTTTATGGATGCTTAGGAATTTATCTCGAAATGTGATTCATGTCAAATAAGAGGGAACATCAGCAGAAGGAATGAGATGCCTCAGAATCCGATCTTAGAAGTTGAGATCTTTAACGTTTGGGGAATTGATTTTATGGGTCCGTTTCCTTCTTCTTACGGGAACAAGTACATACTGGTCGCAGTAGACTATGTATCAAAATGGGTGGAAGCCATAGCCAGCCCCACCAATGATGCTAGAGTTGTGCTAAAGCTGTTCAAGACAATTATCTTCCCTAGATTTGGAGTCCCGAGAATTGTGATCAGTGACGGAGGGAAACATTTTATCAACAAGGTTTTTTAGAACCTTTTGAAGAAGCATGGAGTAAAGCACAAGGTAGCCACTCCTTATCATCCACAGACGAGCGGGCAGGTGGAAATCTCGCACAGGGAGATAAAAGCAATTTTAGAGAAAACAGTGAGAAGTACAAGGAAAGATTGGTCTGCTAAGCTCGATGACGCACTATGGGCTTACAGAACAGCCTTCAAGACCCCTATTGGCACGACTCCTTTCAACCTCCTCTATGGAAAATCCTGTCATTTGTCTGTTGAACTCGAGTATAAAGCCATGTGGGTAGTTAAACTCCTGAACTTCGACAATAAAACCGCCGAGGAGAAGCGGTTGATCCAACTGAACGATCTCAACGAGATTCGCTTAGAAGCCTATGAGAGTTCCAAAATCTACAAGGAGCAAACCAAGTCTTTCCATGACAAGAAGATAGTCTCAAGAGATTTTAAGGTTGGTGATCAAGTGTTGTTGTTCAACTCTCGCTTGAGGCTTTTTCCAGGCAAGCTCAAGTCTAGATGGTCTGGTCCTTTCTCTGTTACTGCAGTCCAACCTTATGGTGTTATCACTCTAGCTGGAAAGAATGGAGACTTCACAGTCAATGGCCAGCGGCTCAAAAAATACATGATAGATCAGTTTATTCCAGAAGGAACCTCTGTCCTTTGGAGGAGCCTTTAAACGCCTAATGAGGGTTGGGATGGGATGTGTTTAAAAGAAAAGAGGGAATTCATTGTTGATGAGGAAAGGGAAAGAATTCTAGGGGAAGTAAGCTAAAGAAGTTAGAAAAAAAATCTAGTAAAGGTTTTGGGAATGTTAAAGAAAAGAATGATGTTCTTGTTAGCTAAAGAAGAAGGGTTAAAAGCCTTTGGTTTTAAAGAAAAAAAAAACAGGAACCTTAGTTGTTAAAGAAATCCAAACCCGCTAGATGTATCAGAGCGTTGAGAAAGCTTCTCCTTGAGTTAAGAGAAAAGAAAAGAATGATATGAAAAAGAGTTTGAAAGATTCATGAGTGCAAAGGGTAGAGTTAAGTTGGGACAAGAGTTGGGATTACCATTAGAACTTCATTGTTATACTCTGGGTAGATGGGATCTTATCTCTGTATGCATAACCTGGGACTTACCTTTAGCATTCTACTAAAGCTCAATCATTCTTGAGGGATCCCCTGTTACTTAAGCCTATTCTGTAAGGGACCATCTTTGTCTCTTGACCTTCACCTTAGCCAAATGAGTTCATTCATGATGCACTGCTTGATTCACATTCTAGAACTAATGAATGTTAAAGGGATTGGTAGATTTGAAAGCATGTGTAGGTCGAGTATAAGAGACGGATTGATTGATAACAAGGCATGGCTAACGTTTTTGAGTAGAATTCAATCATATCGCATCTTAGAACTACCAACTTGTACATTGATTTTATTTGCTCTATCATATGCTTTGGTTCTGAGTCCCCGCCTTCACTCCTCTCCTTCAACTATGTCTTTTTATTTGCTTGAGGGCAAGCAAAGACTAAGTTTGGGAGAGTTGATATGTCTATAATTTGCATGTTTTCAATGTCCATTCATCATCGTTTTGAGTCCAGTTTCGTATCATTCATCACTGTTTTATATCATTTCTCATCATTCTTGCATACTTTGCATGATTAGGATAGCTTTGCATACATATTGCATTTCTGAGTTTTTTTCAGGTGATTTGGAGCTGTTTGCAAGCAAATTAGAAGAAACGAGCCAGAACCAGAAGACATACTCGACCCCCAGGTCGAGTGACTTTGGAGCCATTCTTCCCACATACTCGACCCCTAGGTCGAGTGACTTTGGAGCCATTCTTCCCATCCACTCGACCACCAGGTCGAGTAACCTCAGGTCAGGCCACTCGATGACACTACTCGACCCCCTGGTCGAGTATCACTTCGCCACACCACCTGACAACACTCGACCGTTCACTCTACCACACCACTCGACCCCACGGTCGAGTATCACTTCGCCACACCATCACCATCACTCGACCATTCACTCTACCAAGTTACTCGACCCCCTGGTCGAGTATCATCACTCACCACCATTTGCATCACTCGACCGGACACTCGATCACGTCTTCACAGTCTACTCAAATCCGCACTCAACCAGACAAGCTGAGCACAAGGAAGAGAAGAGGAGAAGACAAAGTGTTTGGAAGCGGCTTGGACTTCCATCGGATCACGAAGCATCGGCCCATTATCTCTCTATGGGCCGAGCGATTAGGTTATTGGCCCGTCTACTATCATTTTATTTTGTTTTGTATAAATAGATGTCTTAGGGTTCTGTCCTGAGACATCTAGTCGACATTGAGTTTTTGCTTTAGTTTTATTTTCTGTTTTACTCTGCTGCGCCGCTTTTGCTTCTGCAACCTGTAATTCGAGATTTTTCCAAGTTATTCAGATTCCGCATTTGATTCAATTTGTCATCTATTTCTCTACTCTTTATCTCTTTACTTATGCAATATTATCGTTTATCTGCGTTTATGTCTTTGAGCATGTTGTCTGAGTAGTGACTTAGAATTCTTAGGGATAGGATAGAGTAGTTGTGGAATCCGTAGTCTGTAAAATGGTTAAGTTTTAGAATTGATTGAATCCCTTTAGGACTAGTTGCGTTTACTGCTTATTTCTTTTTGATCAATTGGAATTCGATCCCAAGCATTCCCGCACCTAGAAGGTGTTCGATGGAATGCTTGATCCACTAGTTCCTGAGATATGCGTCTCTATCCCAAGGGATTTGCCGTTTAGAGCGTTTATTAACTTTATCAGTCAGTTCTTATTGCCTGCATAGTTAGATTCCGTTAATGGGAATTAGTTTGGGCTAGCTTTGCTTGAGGATTTCTATCACGGGAGTGAATTGATCTGTTGTTGAACCTGTTGTCTAGGGATAGCTTGATTGCGCTTGTTAACCATTCAAATAGGCTAGGATACCACTCTACTCGATTACCCCATCCTTAGGAATTTCTCGTCTATCTTATTTCTCTGTTTTATCGTTATCGCTTAATCGTTCTCATTGCTTGTTTCTTAGTTTTTACAATCACTGGACCATCTTACTCGACCACACCCAGTGTCTTGCAACAGACTGTGCAGTCGAGTAAGATTGTCTTGTTTCCTGTCTGTTACTCGACCAGTATACTCGACCACACCCAGTGTCTGGCAACAGACTGTGCAGTCGAGTATAGCTGTTTCATATCCTGTCTGTTACTCGACCTGTTACTCGACCACATCCTACTTCTGGCATCAGCCTGTTGTGGTCCAGTGATTTTAGTAATTCTGTTATTGCTTCTGTTTTCTGCATGTTCGCTTAGGACTGTTAGAAACCCCAAAACTGTTATTGCTTGGCTTGACTTAGTGACTTCTGATCACATTTCATCTGTTTGTATCACACCCATTTGGATTGACACCTAAAATACTACAACGACATGATTGGTGTTTTAGGATAATTGACCATAAAAACCTATTATCATAGTGTGTCCTTGTTAGAGGATACAAAGACAAAGACACATAGAAACTTCTGCTACACCATCAAAGGTTTGAGAATCAAGACGAAGCTTAGTTGGTGTCTTGGAGTCAAATATGACTAGATGTCATTTGTATGATAGAGTATAAGAACTAGAACCGCAAAAGGACCCAAAAATGTAAAGTAGTGTTTCCTTGTTAGAAGAGACAAACCAAAGACTCATACGGACTTCGGCTACACCATCAAAGCATTGAGACAATGAAGAAGCTTGTTTAGTGTTTGGGAGTCAAATATAACTTGATGTCATGTGTATGTTTTAGTATAAGAACTAGAACCGCAACCGGATCTTAAAAGCCAAAAAAGTGTTTCCTTGTTAGAAGATGCAGATCCAAAGACTTATATGGACTTTGGCTACACCATTAAATATTTGAGAACAAAGAAGAAGCTTGGTTACTGTTTTGGATTCAGATATGACTAGAGGTCATGTGTATGATTGAGTATAAGAACTAGAATCGCAACAAGATCCTAAAAGCTAAAGTAGTGTTTCCTTGTTAGAAGATACAAAGACGAAGATTCACACGGACTATGGCAACACCATCAAAGCTTTGAGAAGCACGAAGAAGCTTGGTTAGGGTTTTGGTGTCAAATATGACTAGATGTCATGTGTATGAATGAGTATAAGAAGTAGAACCACAACTGGATCTTAAAAGTCTATGTAGTGTTTCCTTGTTAGAGGAGTCAAAGCCAAACACTCATACAAACTTCTTGTAACGCCCGTGTCCCGCAACAAGGTCTCACACTTCTTCTACACCATCAAATGTTTGAGAGGCTAGAAGAAGCTTAGTTGGTGTCTTGGAGTCAAATATGACTAGATGTCATTTGTATGATAGAGTATAAGAATTAGAACCGCAATCGGATCCGAAAAGGTAAAGTAGTGTTTCCTTGTTAGAAGAGACAAAGCCAAAAACTCATACGGACTTCGGCTACACCATCAAAGCATTGAGAAGAAATAAGAAGCTTGTTTAGTGTTTGGGAGTGAAAATAACTTGATGTCATGTGTATGATTTTATATTAGAACTAGAACCCCAACAAGATCTTAAAATCCTAAGTAGTGATTTCTTGTTAGAAGATATAAAGCCAAAGACTCATACGGACTTCGGCTACACCATGAAAGCATTAAGAAGCAAGAACGAGCTTGTTTAGTGTTTGGGAGTCAATGTAATGTGTATGTTTAAGTATAAGAACTAGAATCGCAACCGGATTTTAAAAGCGAAAGAAGTGTTTCCTTGTTAGAAGATGCATATCCAAAGACTTATACGGACTTCGGCTACACCATCAAATCTTTGAGAAGCAAGACGAAGCTTGGTTACTGTTTTGGATTCAAATATGACTAGAGGTCATGTGTATGATTGATTATAAGAACTAAAATCGCAATCGGATCCCAAAATCTTAATTAGTGTACCCTTGTTAGAAGATACTGATACAAAGGTTTTCGGTGTCAATTCCCTAAATGCATCTTATGTCATTGCAGCATTTAAGGTGTCAATCCAAATGGGTGTAATTGCTATCAATCAGGATATGATCAGAGAATACTAAGTCAAGCCAAGTGTGAATAAGTTTGGTGTGTTTCTACTAAACCTAAGCAACAGGTTAACATGCAAATCAAATAACAAGAACATAAAGTAAACCAAGCACTAGGTAAAGCACTCGGTCGAGCAATCGAGTAAGCAGGTCGAGTACAATACTAAAAACACCAATTTTGCACGAAACGAACAGAGTACTAAAAACACGAGTTTTGCACAAATAAACGAAACAGAGCTCTTAAGAATGGGGTAATTGGTCTTAGTGGACTCCTCAATCCATTAGCTAACTAACAAACTCAATCAAGCTATCCCTAGACAATAGATTCAAAACCAAATCAAGCCACTTCCGCATGAATGATTCTCATAACTTTAGAACTTCCTAATCTCAACTTCCGTTGATGAAACATAATAAAGCAGGCTTTAAACACCAATCTATTAAAGTCAATAAGCAGTCTAATCATCCAATTCCTTGGGCTAGAATCTACAAATCTCTGAAATTAGTTGGTTCAGACATTTCATCAAACATCTTTTGGATGGAGAAAGTCTGAAATCAATTTTCAATTGATCAGAAAGAAAATAGCATTAAGAACTCCTAAAACAGAAGGGAATCATGCATATAAACACTTAGCTAGCTAAAGAAGAGAGGAATCCACCTAAACCTAACCCATTCTCAAGAACTCTGAAGAACACTACTCAAGAACACTCAAGAACATCATAGAACAAAACCCAGAAAATTCATAAAACTCAGAAATCATTATAAACTTAGCAAAAGATAGATCTTAATGAGATAAACAAGTTTGCAGAAGAAATCAAATCCAAATTCTCAACAGAACAACCAGAAAATGCAAAAGAAAATCAAAGAACCCTAAAAACCAGCGGACAAAACGAAGGTCCTCTGGGCAAAAACATAAGAGGTCTATTTATAGGCAATCCTAGGTTGCCCTAATTGGGAATAAGACAAAAAAGATAAGTCGGCGCAGGGGCGCTCGGCCCTAGGCCGAGTAGAAAAGCCGAGTGGCTTGGTCTTGGTCACACAGCTCGGCCCTAGGCCGAGTGGCTTGGTCGAGTGGCTTCTCTTCATCCTTAAGTGCACAACTCGGCCTCCAGCCGAGTGCCTTGGTCGAGTAGGCTCCTTGTTCTTCACGTGTGCTCCACTCGGCCTCCAGCCGAGTACATAGGCCGAGTATACTTCAAATCCTTCCTTAGGTCCCCCGAACTCGAGTTTGTCCATCCCTTGTGCTAGAAACCTCCAAGTTGAGTCCAAAAGTACCTAATTCATCTGCAAAACACTCCAAATGCAAGTATGCTATGCAATGCAATGCAAAATGTGCAAAAGAAGGAAAAGAGACTAAGAATGCATAAAAAGAGACTTGAAACTAAGCTAAATGCATGAAAAACAAGGGCTTAAAAAGGTTAAAATCTAGTGTTATCAACACCCCCAAACTTAGCTCTTTGCTTGTCCTCAAGCAACAATAGAACTAGGCTAGGAGTGAGGTTTGAAGGTGGGGATTCAGAACCAAAATATGCATGTAAAATAGATAGTCTCAATGTCCATGTTGCTGGTTCTAGAGTGCTAGGTTGAATGACATCTACTTAAAAACTTTAGCCATCTTCTTCACAACACAACCTAATCTTTCACTTAATCTATTCAAGCATTCAAATCAGCAAATTCCCTTTAACATTTATTAAGCAAGAGTCATGGATCATACTACACAATGCATATTAAACTCATTTGGCTAAGGGCAAAGGGTCAAGAGACAAAAATGGTCCCTTAAAGAATAGGCTTTAGTGACTAGGGATCTCTCGAAAAAAAATGATTAAGCTCTAGTAGAATGCTAAAGGTAAGTCCCAAGCTATGCTTACAAAGATAAGATCCCATCTACCCAAAGTATGATCAATGAAGACCTAATGGCAATCCCATCTCCCATCCTAATTAAGAACTTGACTCTACCCTTTTGCATTCATAATCTTTTGAACTCTTTCTTAACCCATTCTTTTCTTTTTCTCTTAACTCTAGGAGAAGCTTTTCTTTTCTCTTTGATACTTCTAGCGGGTTTGGCTTTCTTTAGTACTAAGGTTCTGTTTTTGATATCTATTAAGCTTAGGGCTTTTTACCCTTCTTCATTAGCTAACAATAACCCAATCTCTTTCTTTAACAATCTCAAACCCTTTACTAGACTTTTTCTAACTTCTTTAGCTTACTTCTCCTAGAATTCTTTTCCTTTTTCTTGTAAACAATGAACTCAACCCTTTTTTCTCTTTTAAACTCTTCCCAACCCATAGAACAAGTACCCACCTAGTCCTATCTAGTCCGGATAACGCGAACTAGAACTACATGAGATACTATCTTTGTCGTTACAAACCTAACACTTTCTACCAAGCTTAATCGAAAATAGACCTCACAGCACTCACAAGTGATATATGGCTTGAAAGAAGGCTTAGGTTAGGGTATGGGGAAACTGCTCTAAAGATGAGAGACAGCTATTTGGATCAACAAGAGTGGTGAAATGAATAAGAAGATCCAAATATTTTAAGGGTGACCATGAGTTTAACAAACAATGCATAGTATGATAATTACAAGTCAAATTAAGGTTCAAATTGATAGGGAATAGCTTCAAATCACAGCGAGTTTCGACTAAGGAAGATCAAGTATATGAATTCAAAAGATGGTGCGGTTTTACTTCAAGATCAATCGGTTAAGCACTACACAACTAACAACAAGGGCATTGAAACTATCTAGTGAACATTGCAAATTTACAAGGCTATGATCATCATTATCCCCTATGCAAGTGCAAAATGCAACAACCTATATGATAACATTCTAAAAACAGCCCTATTAATGCAAATGCAAACTACATGACACTCTATTTTTTTGGAATCATTTTCGAAAATTTTCAAATTTTTATGGGTTTTCTATGCCTTAGATGATGCAAAAATTTGAATAAGAAAACATGAAACAATGTTAGATACATCTTGAACCCTCCCCCAAACTTAAATTACACAGTCCCTTGTGTAATAAAAATTCAAAGAAGAATTCAAGAGAAATAACCACACAAAGCAAGAAATAAAAGAAATGCAATGATATGTACAGTGAAATGGAGTGATACCTCAACATTTAGACGAAGAGGTTCTGGACAAACTCGTCCAGGCGGTCTTGTGTGTACTCAGGATCACGTGTGGAGGTGTTGGGGTTGTTGGCGTTGTACTCGGTTGACCGGTCGAGCATGTATCCCGAGTAGTACTCCTCTCGGCTTGGGTCAGCGTTCAAAACCAACTGGTTCACTGGACCGGGTGGGCGGCTGTTGAAACGGCGATCTGAGAAGGTGGAGCTCCTCCCGAGCTCGTAATTTGAGGCTCTTGGCGGGTCGAAACGAGCGTCCCTTCGCGGTGCCACACTCGTTGAGTTACTTCTCCTAAACTCGGGTCAAGGTGGTGGTGATCTCTGTCTTCGTTGCAGCTCCTGAATCTGAACCGCCATGCCATCCATTGCTCTCTTCATCTTTCTCACCTTCTTCTTCAAACCACTGAACAACTTCCTCTGAAACTTGCCCAGACCTTTGAGCATTCCCAACTTCTTGTGAACTTGACCGGGATCTCTCTCTGGATCGGACTCAGCATAATCCTCAAAGAAAAACTGCTCCGCTGCAGCTTCGCACGAATCTTCTTGTTCATCAAACTGTTCAGCTTGACTGAACTCAGCTTGCTCAAACTCGTCCTGGCCATACTCGGCCTGCTGAAAGTTACTCGGCCGAGTATAAGCTTCCTGCTCAGCTTCTTCTTCATTCCACTCTGCTCCTTCTTCTTGAGACTCACTTCCTATGCTCGGCTCTGCTTGTAGAGGCGCAAGGACATTGACTAAGATCGATTGAGGAGGATCAAAGTCAATGTTGTTCCCAATCCTAATGGTGGTGAACTTCTTGCAAGGGAGTGCTAGCCTAGAGAGACCTAGCGTGGAGTGCTTGAACTTGAAGTAGAGTTGATCCGCTGGAGCAGACCTATCCAAGTAGCACTTCCTCTTCAAATACTCCATATCGATGTAGGTTGCTGTGTGAGTGGGGGTATGAAGAGGAACTCCAGCGGCTATTAGGATGGGCGTGATCACTCCTCCAGCACATAAGCTTCCTCCATAGCCGGATTGGTGGATTCCGGCTGCATACTCCCTAAAACCAATCAAGTGATCAATCAACACCACCGAAAGGGATGTATCAGCCCTATCCCCTTCCATCTCTATCCCATTCCTCGTGTGCCCCAAAATGAAGCATAAGGTGAGATCAAGCAACTTCAGCTCTCCCTCATTAACATGGCCGGTTGTCTTCTTCGGGAAGAAGGCACTTGCAATGCAAAGGTGGAGATACCTAAGCACCGGGCTCCTTATCAACGAACTCTTGGCCCTAGATGACTTGTAGGGGAGTGGACCGGCGATTGTCAACCATAGATCAAGGAGCTCGTCCTTGCTGAAGTTTTGGCGGATTCCATACTTGGTGGGGAACTTGAAAATAGCATCCAACTGCCTAATGGGAACCGAGTATTGAATTCCAAACACCATGAAAGTGATGTAACCAACTCCCTTATGCAGCTCTCTCTCCCTTTCTTCAGCATAGAAATGGAGCTTCAAAGTGGCTAGGAATTGGCAGCTCTCAGTTTTGTATCCTTCATACTGGTAGGAGAAGAAGGTCTCCAGCTTGGCCATCTCCATGAGGTAGTCAACATCTCTACATATCCCCAAAGCTTGCATGGTAGGTCTATGGGGATATCTTGTCCCCTCAAAACTCAGCTCCATGAGATATTGGTAGTGCTCTTCTATGGTAGGTTCTTTCTTTCTCCTCATGGTGTTCCTTCTTCTACTTGTAGGAACTATCGGGACCTCTTCATCAACTTGCACATCTTCCTCAGATGCTTCCTTCTCTATCTCAGGCACTTCTTCTTCTGCAACTGGCTCGGACTCCCAGACCCTCTTGCCTCTTGCTATTTCCTCTTGAGCAGCCGCAGAACGACCCTCAGAGGACTCCGGGGCCATACTCGGCCATTGTACTCGGCCTGTCATCCGAGTAAAACCAGGACTCGCAGCTTTCTGATTCCTTGACTGATTCTTCTCATTAATCATCTCAAACCCTCTTGCCACTGCTCGAGCAGAGGCTCTCCTTCTTGATTCTTCGGGATTCATGATCTTGAGGTGATTTACTGCAGATAGTCACCACAAAATAACCAAAGGTAGGTCAAAGTAGAAGAGAAATTGATGTTTAAAAATGAACAAAGAGTGTAAGAGAGGCTTTGAAAAGGTTTGTAACAAGAGATTTTGGCAAAGTTTCTGAGAAATCTAGAGAAGTGAGAGTAAGAACTTAAAATGTTTGGAGAGAAGGAGTAAAATTCGAAATTTTTGAGCAAAAAAGAGAGTGTGAGTGACTTAGCTTGTTGAGTGTGGTTTTATAGACAAGAAGATTTGATCCTAGCCCTCCAAACACCTTAGATCCTCACCCTTCATTTGGTCAAGGGGACATGTCTCACTATTTGCAGCAGAATCTTTGAAGGGCTTTGGGGAGCAGGATTTGATTGGTGGGGCCCAGCAAATTCGAATTCAAATTCGAATTTGAATTGTGTTGACCTCGCACGTGTGAACTCGGCCGACATACTCGACGCGCGTGTCGAGTACAGTGTTGGGCCTGATGGGCTTCTTTTTCTGACTCGGCTTCGGGCCGAGTGCTGCATCTTGTTGGGCCTTTGGTCAATTGAAGCCCACACTCGGCCTGTAGCCGAGTAGTACGGTCGAGTGTGGCCTGAAATTCTCTAGAAGTCTTTTTCCCTGAAACACTTAAACAAAAACATCAAAAATAACAAGAAAGCAATATATACAAAGATAGACATGGGACTTCCTCCCAAGTGAGCTTGTTTAAAGTCACTAAGCTTGACTCTCACAATGTTTAGGTAGAGAAGAGATTGAGGAGAGGAACTGAGAAGTCCTCATCCTCACTTGTTGAATCCTCAAAGTCTGAATCATACTCCGCATTTTCTCTTGATAGCTGGAGTGTGGAGTACTCATTTGATCTTTCCTCGAAGTAAGCCTCTTTCTCATCAGTACTATAGTCCTCTTCTCCAAGATCGGGTTCCTCAAAGTATTCATCGATCTCAGGACCTGGATAACCTTTAATCATCTCCTTAAGCTCCAGGATAGCGTAGTTCAGCTCCTCCATCTTGAGGTCCAACTTTTCCATGGTCTCTCCTTGAGCTCCATACTGTTTCCTGAGCTCCATAAGCTCTCTAGCAATAGGACCAACTTCCAAATGGTTCCCCTTAGTCTCAACCTCTGAGCTAGGTCCTCCTTCTATCATAAGAAGCTTCTCGGGCTCTCCTAGGTGGCGAGTCGGAATGGAGTACGGAATAGGATTTTCCAACCCACTCAACAACTCAGCATCTAAATTTCCTTCTTCAATAAAGAAAAGCTGCCCTTCTATAGTGGGCTTCTTCATCTTCTTAGCAATATCAAAGCTCATATGGAGATTCTTACCAAGGTTCAAGTCGATCTTACCCATTTGCACATCGATAAGAGCGCCCGCAGTTGCTAAAAATGGTCTCCCAAGAATGAGAGGGTCTTTCGGTTCCTCATCCATCTCTAGAACCACAAAGTCGGTTGGAATTTCAACCGATCCGATCTTTACCGGTAAGTCTTCTAGCATCCCATGAGGCACTCTCACTGATCTATCAGCTAGAATAAGATGAATGCTGCTAGGCTTGAACTTATCAAATCCCAATCTCTTTGCAACAGACAAAGGCATCAAACTAACCGAAGCTCCCAAATCACAAAGGCTGTTGTTGAACACTAAGGGTCCTAGTGAACAAGGTAGAGTAAAGGAACCTGGATCACTTAGCTTCTTTGGTATCACCTTCCTTTGAATGATGGCACTGCACTCAAAACTCAATTCAACTATATGCTGAGCTTCTTGGGGTCTTTCCATGGTTACTTCCTTGGGAGTATCAACCAAAGGTATCTTCTCTTCTAACTCTTTAATACACTTTATGAACATCATCTTGTGTTTCTGGAAGATCCTTGCATTAACTTGTGCAATCCTTTCTGGAAAGTATGGTTTAGGTTCATAGGCAGGTGGAATAGGGATTGGGTTGCTCGGGTCATATGCTCGTTCGACAAGCCGAGCAAAGAAGTCGAGTTCAATCTCCTGTCTTGATTTTGGTCTCAAAACCTCCCCTTCTTGAATCCCACTGTCCTCAGTGGCAGAAGTACTCACTGTGGTGATAGCATGGGCATACTCCTTTGGATTTTGAACAGATTTTCCAGGAAGTTGTCCGGGGTGTTTAGGAGTTGAAGTAGAAGCAATGTGTCCCTCCATGGTCTTGACTCTAGTGTTAAGTGCATCTATCTTTATATTCAGGTCGTTATAAGAGCAATCGATCCTAGTGGTGAGCTCAGCTAGCTTCTTATCCATGGTCATGGAGCATGAGGCCTGTCCTTGCAAAAGCTGATGAAGTAGAGTCTTCATCTCTGAGTCCTGTGCTGAAGTTTGCTGTGGCTGCTGGGTGAAGCCTGGAGGTCCAAAGTTCTGCTTTTGGTTGTAGCCTTGGTTATAGGGTATAAAGGGCTTAGCTTGAGGCGGTTGGTTCTGTGGGGGGTAGACTTGATCTTGTGGGTTTGCCACATTGTTGCTTCTGTAAGAGAGATTAGGGTGAGGGGGTTTGTAGTTGTTGTATCCTTTGTTGTAGCCACCTTGATTCTGTAGGTAGCTCACCTCCTCAATAGTAAGATTCTCCCCTTCTTGGAGTTGTGTAAGCTCTTCTTCTGTAATGTAGTGGACATTTCTCTGTTGAGCAAGCACCAATTTGTCAATCTTATCATTAAGAGCTTTGATCTCCTTCTTGTGCCTATCCTCAGAATCGCTACTGCCTCTGTTAGTGCGATCGTAGTCCTCATTGTAATTCCCATCAGATTGTGCTAGGTTTTCAACAAGTTCCCAACCTTCAGCTACATCTTTGTTGAGAAAGTTACCATTGGAAGCTGTGTCCAAGAGCATCCGGATTTTTGGTAAGGCACCTCGGTATAGAGTACTGAGTAGGGAGGCCTTCTTGAATCCGTGGTGCGGGCACTGAGTGGTATATCCTTTAAAACGCTCCCATGCCTCAGCGAATGATTCCGAATTCTTCTGATTGAATCCCGAGATCTCATTTCTCAATCTAGCCGTTCTTGAGTTAGAGAAGAACTTGGCTAGGAAAGCCTTCTTGCAGTCATCCCAAGTGTCTACAGAATCAACGGGCAAAGTCTTTTCCCAAAGATGAGCTTTATCCCCTAGTGAGAAAGGGAATAACCGGAGCTTGAAGCTGTCTTCACTAACTCCATTGATCTTGGTGAGACTACAGAGTCTATCGAAGTTGTCAAGATGGTCCAATGGGTCCTCCATTGGCAGTCCATGAAACTTGTTGCTTTGAATCATGGAGATAAGACCACTCTTGATCTCAAAGTTGTTGTTCTGAATAGGAGGTGGGACAATACCAGCTCTCTGATGGTGGTTTCTAGGTGCATCACCAGCACCAATGTTGCCTGGCAACTCATTAGCATTCACCGCATTAGCCATGACTACTGGGTTTGAAGTGGCTTGTTGTTCCCTGAGTTCACGCTGAATCCTGTCGATGTCGTCTCTGTACCGCAGGAGATTACCAGAACCTTGAGAACGAGTTTGCATACGTTTTGATCTTACTCGGTTGATGTACTCGACGTGCTAGTCGAGTAAGAGTACCTGCAAGACAAAAACAAGCAAATGAAGAAACAAGTGAGTAACCAGAAAGAAAGAAATAGAACTTGATCTTAATAACTCAGAAATCCTAAATGTAACAAGAAAAACACCCAAATGGCAACGGCGCCAAATTGATACAAAGGTTTTCGGTGTCAATTCCCTAAATGCATCTTATGTCATTGCAGCATTTAAGGTGTCAATCCAAATGGGTGTAATTGCTATCAATCAGGATATGATCAGAGAATACTAAGTCAAGCCAAGTGTGAATAAGTTTGGTGTGTTTCTACTAAACCTAAGCAACAGGTTAACATGCAAATCAAATAACAAGAACATAAAGTAAACCAAGCACTAGGTAAAGCACTCGGTCGAGCAATCGAGTAAGCAGGTCGAGTACAATACTAAAAACACCAATTTTGCACGGACTTTGGAAACACCATCAAATCTTTGAGAAGCGAGAAGAAGTTTGGTTAGTGTTTTGGTGTCAAATATGACTAGATGTCATGTGTATCATTGAGTATAAGAACTAGAAGCGCAATCGGATCTTAAAAGCCTAAGAAGTGTTTCCTTGTTAAAAGATACAAAGCCAAAGACACATACGGACTTCGCCTACACCATCAAAGCTTTGAGAAGAAAGAAGAAGCTTGGATAGTGTTTCAGAGTAAAAAATGACTAGATGTCATGTGTATGATTGAGTATAAGAACTAGAACCGCAACAAGATCCCAAAAGGTTAAGTAAAAGTAGTGTTTCCTTATTCGAATATCAAAAACCAAAAACTCATAAGGACTTCGTCTACACCATCAAAGCATTGAGAAGCAAGAAGAAGCTTGTTTAGCGTTTTGGAGTCAAATATGACTAGATATCATGTGTATGATTGAGTATTAGAACTAGAACAGTAACCGGATCTTGAAAGCCGAAGTAGTGTTTCATTGTTAGAAGATACAAACCCAAAGACTCATACAGACTTCGGCTACACCATCAAAGCAATGAGAAGCAAGAAGAAGCTTGTTTAGTGTTTTGGAGTCAAAGATGACTCGATGTCATGTGTATGATTGAGTATAAGATATAGAACCGCAAACGGATCCCAAAGGCTAAAGTAGTGTTTCCTTGTTAGAAAATACATAACCAAAGACTCATAAAGACTTTACTCTACAAAAGGCCTAGAGATCGAGTACACAATCCAGTGGAGTGCAAAATTTTTGAAAACTTTTTGTTGCACTTGGAGACCTTGCATTTTGTTATCATCTTGCTATTACTCAATTGCTATCATGTTTTCATTCTTATCATCGTTTATGCTTTATGCAATGATGTCTGAGTAGTGACTAGGTTTCTGAGGATGGGTTAGAGTAGTTAGAATTCGCAGTATGCTATGTGGTTGAGTTTGATTTATAGATCCCTTCTGGATTAGTTGTTCTTAATTGATATATCCCTATTTTTACCGTTTTTAATTATGTTTTAGGTTTAGGTTTTAGAGTCTATTTGTTATTTCTAGAGTCTTTTCTAGTCCTTTTCAGGTCTTTACATGTTTGGGATGCATTTGGATATTATGGAGCATCCTAGAAATCAACTGACAACTTAAGCTGCAGAAGCAATCTGGAGACGAAAACGCACGTATTTGAGATGCAACTTATTGATGTTTTGAAGATTTTCAAATTCGGCCCAGAACTTTCTCCTATGTTTAATTAAGGCCCAACACGTTTTAAAGACATTTATATAGTTTGTAGGTCATTGTTTTAGACCTAAGGTTGGAGATGCTATTTTATATCTCTTTTGTACTTTGGGAGCAAAACCCTGTAGAAACTCCCTTTGGATATTTCTTACTCTTTTCTCTTGTTATTTTCATCATTGATTTCTTATTCAGACTATGATTTGTGTTTCTTTGATCATGTCTAAGTTATCCACTTGTTAGGTTTAGGGTTTCTCATTAGGGATTTAGATGATTTAGTAGATTGCCCCCTTGTTAGGTTATCTGTAGGATTCTTCATCTTGATTATGCTTAATGTTAATTCTAGAGTAGCTAACTAGAACTTGATATTAGATAATAGGTATGCCCGCCATAGGTACTTGTTATTTGATCCATCATAGATGAACATAGGCATTTAAGAAAGAACATGTAGGCTCATAGAAGGGCTCTTCTTTAGATACTAGGTGAACTAATCAAACTTGATAATAATGCATGCTTTAGTTTAGGATTTCTCGGCTTCTCCGGTTATCTTAGCTCTAAGTATAGAGAGTTTCGCGGAATGCCACCGGTTACTCTAAAATCATAGTTTGAGTTTGAGAACGGTTCGATAACAATTTAGTTATTTCTAGATCTACTATCATCTATTTCCTGAAAATTCCCTAAGGCTGACGCTTTTATTATCTTGTTTTACAACCATCCAATCGATTGCTATTGCTTACTTTTGTTTCCCTTTATTTTATTTAGTGTTTTACTTAGCATAATTCGATTTGCCATTAGTCTATTGCGTGATCCGAGAACTTTGTGAATTCAATCCCTAAGTGCTGCAACCGACCTCTTTATTTGAGAGAGTGGTCTTAGGATTAATTTTACCTATATCAAATTTGGCGCCGTTGCCGAAGTTCTCTTTTATTCACGATTAGACTAGGTGTAGAATTTAGACTAGCTTTTATTTTTCTTTATTTTGTTTCTCACGCGTTTTCTTTCTTCTTTTTCCTGTGACAAGGGAGCTAAAAGATGGAACGCAACAAACTGCTGGCAGATTTCGACGATAGTGTCGACCGACACCAACTAGGTGTCGATCGACACCATCTGCAGAACAAACCAGCTACCATAGGCGACTTCAACAGAGCTGATCTTTTCTACTCCAATCTATCAGCGATCCAGCTACCTCCTTTTGCAAGAGAAGACTTTGCTATTCACCATCTACAGAACAGACCAGCTACCATAGGTGACTTCAACAGAGTTGATCTTTTCTACTCCAATCTATCAGCGATCCGCCTACCTCCTTTTGCAAGAGAAGACTTTGCTATTCACCATGCCTACTATACTCTTGTTTCACGAGGAGAGTTTCGAGGACATTCTAATGAATCACCACTAGATCATCTGGAAGTCTTCGAAGACTTAGTGTCCTTAATCAAAGCAGCAGGTGTACCAACTGATTATCTTCTTTGCAAACTCTTCCCACACTCTCTCGCGGGTAGAGGAACATCATGGCTGCGTCAGCTAGAACCAGGTTCACTAACCAATTGGACTGACACGAAGAATGCATTCATGATCCACTTCCTTGATGATTCAGTGACAGAATTACTGCAGGAGAAGATCTCTTCTTTTTCTCAAGCTCCAACATAAGGTTTGAAGGCAGCTTGGATCAGATTCAAATCCTATCAGAGAGAATGTCCTTATCATGGTTTCCAAGAGAGCCAACTCAACAATATCTTCTAAAGAGGGATAATCATGCCATACCAGACTCAACTTGATGCAGCAAGCTACTGTAACTTCATGACAAGAACTACTAGTGAAGCATTACTCCTCATTACCAATGCTTTAACTAGTCTTTCGACACATGAATTTGACACTGCAAGCAAAGAGACTCTTGTTTCAGCAATTTCTGCTCCTTCCCAAGCCCCCCCCCCTAACTCATCAATATCTTCTAAAGAGGGATAATCATGCCATACCAGACTCAACTTGATGCAGCAAGCTACTGTAACTTCATGACAAGAACTACTAGTGAAGCATTACTCTTCATTACCAATGCTTTAACTAGTCTTTCGACACATGAATTTGACACCGCAAGCAAAGAGACTCTTTTTTCAGCAATTTCTGCTCCTTCCCAAGCCCCCCCCCCCTCGTCCCTCATCAGAGACCAGAATGGAGTCTATGTTTACACAGCTTCTTGCAGGCTTCACAAAGCTTGATAGCAAATATGATTCTCTCTCCACAAAGCTTGAAAGCAAACATGATTCTCTCTACACATATATAAATAGCAAGTATGACAATCTACGCTCTCATATCTCCGAGCTATCACCTCCATTAGCCTCTATCAATGCAGTCACACTACGCAGCGGAAAGCAACTCAATCCAATACTTCAGCGCGAAAGTTCAGCTCGGACTTCATCTATTCCAGTTGTAGGAAATGTCTCAGTGTTAATCGATACATCAGGGTGTCGATCGACACCAATTAATCTTGACGACTCTGTTTTGACTTTGTCGAGTGGAATCGATAATTTCGTAGAGGAGGCACTAATTCTCGATGGTATCGAACGACACCCACCTCATGTCGATCACACCAACACCAAACAGACAGGCCAGTGTTGACATTTGACAGAGCATGATTGATTCCAGACAGTGGTGTCGTTCGACACTCACCTAGTGTCGATCGACAATGGACTCAGACACCACCTATATGCCTTGCATCTCCACCTGTCACTAGACAAGTCTACACACCACAAGTTCCTTGTCTACTGCCTTGAGTGTCTAAGGATGAGATTCCTGAGATGCATTGCATGGGTATCATGGATGAGACTCTACTTCAGTTGCCTCCGGTTGATATAGATAAGTTATCACCCCCTCTTTAGAGTGATATGCTACGAGATGATGCTCCAGAGAATTAAGATGACAAGACAAAGATAATGGTTGTCTCAGAACAGGTACTCAACAACACCAAGCGTCCACATGAAGCAAGCTCCAGATTCGTTGTTGAGAATCGATCTGTAGAGATGGCTGAGCCGGAGTTCTTTGTTAGAGCTAGTTTTCGGGTTGAGTTTAGTGATGATACTCCAGGCACTACAGCCACGTCTCCCACCGCACCTCTACCCTTTGCTCCACCTCTGAAACGGCAAAGCTACTCACCTCCTAATTTCGTCAATAAGTGTTTCAAATCTCCAAAAACGGCAGGTTCCACTTAATCCGACTATTAAAAAATCTCTACCCTTTGGAATCATGATCTATATTTCTTTAGATTATTGTCTGGTTGACGAATGCTGCAGGTTCCACTTAATCCGACTCTTAAAAAATCTAGATAGCAAACCAACACACTTGAGGATATCCTAGTTTCCAACTCAACCACTAAGGCTGGAGCTAATCTCACAGCTCTTCGTATTACCTCTTCAAACGGTTAGTATTCATAGATATTGACTTTGGCTACACCATCAAATCTTTGAGAAGCAAGAAGAAGCTTGGTTAGTGTTTTTGTGTCAAATATGACTAGATGTCATGTGTATGATTGAGTATAAGAAGTAGAACCACAACTGGATCTTAAAAGCCTAAGTAGTGTTTCCTTGTTGGAGGATACAAAGCAAAAGACTCATACAAACTTTTGATACACCATCAATGGTTTGAGAAGCTAGAATAAGCTTAGTATGTGTCTTGGAGTCAAATATGACTAGATGTCATTTGTATAATTGAGTATGAGAATTAGAACCGCAACCGGATCCCAAAAGGTAAAGTAGTGTTTCCTTGTTAGAAGAGACAAAGCCAAAGACTCATACGGACTTCGGCTACACCATCAAAGCAGTGAGAAGCAAGAAGAAGCTGGTTTAGTGTTTGGGAGTCAAATATAACTTGATGTCATTTGTATGATTGAGTAAAAGAACTAGAACCGCAACAAGATCCCAAAAGCTAAATTAGTGTTTCCTTGTTAGAAGATACAAAGCCGAAGATTCAGACGGAATGTGGAAACGCCATCAAAGCTTTGAGAAGCAAGAAGAAGCTTGGTTAATGTTTTGGTATCTAATATGACTAGATCTCATGTGTAACATTATGTATAAGAACTAGAACCGCAACCGGATCTTAAAAGCCTAAGAAGTGTTTCCTTGTTAGAAGATACAAACCCAAAGACACATACTGAATTCGGCTAGACCATCAAAGCTTTGAGAAGCAAGCAGAAGCTTGGATAGTGTTTTGGAGTAAAAATGACTAGATGTCATGTGTATGATTGAGTATAAGAACTAGAACCGCAACCGGATCATAAAACCCCAAGAAGTGTTTCCTTGTTAGAAAATACAAAGCGGAACACACATACGGACTTCGGCTACACCATCAAAGCTTAGTGAAGCAAGAAGAAGCTTGGGTAGTGCTTTGGAGTCAAAAATGACTAGATTTCATGTGTATGATTGAGTATAAGAACAAGAACCGCAATATGATCCCAAATGCTAAAGTAGTGTTTCCTTGTTAGAAAATACAAAGCCAAAAACTCATACAACCTTTGGCTTCACCATCAAAGGTTTGAGAAGCAAGAAGAAGCTTGGTTAATATTTAGGAGACAATTATAGCTAGATGTAATGGGTATGATTGAGTGTAAGAACTAGAACCAAGGGCTGTGAGACCCAGTCCCGGACGTCTCGGCGTCCGGCGACCGTGTACTCAAGTTTGCGCCTCTTCCCGGCCGAACCTCTTAATTTTTTGCGATTAACCATAGAATTGCCTTTACGAGGCTAAATTCTATATTCGCTTTCTTATTACACAGCGGAAGTCTTTCTAACCTTGGTTTAATTCTAACCAACTCTTGTACCGGTTTCATCGTCTTTGTCCCTTAGACTTAGATCGATCCTTTACTCGTTCAAGACATACATATTGTTCGCTAACCATTCTAGGCCTAACAATCGCATATTCCTTTATCCTATTTTCACGGTCAATTCCCAAACGTCTATCCTAACTAGTAAGCTAGATCGTTACATACCTTGGCCAATATGCGGATTTGATTCCTTAGCCCGTTTGTCGCCTTACTCCATTCGTTCAACGACTCGTATCCGATCGTGTATTGATGAACCAATCCCTATCGTTACTTAGCCATACAACGAACCAACCCCACTGGTCTAAGTACTACGATAGAGATTGGGGATCATACGATTCCCTTGGTTCACGATGGCCGAATCAAGCTCTTGGCTCATTTGTCCATCCGTCCTCCAAACGTACGCCCCTTCGGTGCCATGGTGGACGATTCAGCCCTCAGCTTATCGAACCATCCATGTTTCCGATCTGGTCGTTTACTACGACCGCCCACGGTGTACTAATCGTTTATCCGTCCGGTCTATGGTGGTCGATAAAGCTTTCGGCTTATCGATCCATCCTTACAATCCGAACGATATTCTTAACACACCCAAGGGTCCGTGGATTCATCTATCGGATCATCGTAGGCTAGCCCATGAAATCCTTCTTCCATCGGCCTTAGGTTTGCTCGCGGGTCCAACGTCCGTTTTGTCCATCGGTTCCCACCGTGGACTTTCCTGTTGGTTATCCGTCGACTCACCCTTTGGTCTTAGCGATCTCTGATCGGTTTCACCATGGCTGAGGAGATAGATACAAGAAGGCTGCCGCGATATTAATCCTATATGGTGAATCACGTTCCTTACCCACTCTTGGTGTTTTCTCCCTTTACCGGTAAGATTGCATCCATGGGCAACCCTTGGGTGTGTTCGGATGCACTTATCCTTGTGCTTCCTCGAACACTTTTCTCGATCCATCCCATCCGACGATCGGTCTGTCTGATCCGTTCCGTCCGACGATCGGCCTGTCCCATCCGACCCGTCCGACGATCGGTCTGTCTGATCCGATCCGTCTAGCCGATCCGATCCGTCAGACGATCGGTCTAGCCGATCCGATCCGATGATCGGTCTACCAGATCCGATTCGTCTCTAAGACGAACGGTCTACCCTCTCCATCCTCTACACTCCATCGAACCGTTGGACCGGGAGGTAGCATGCGCATCAGTTCGGTCGAGTTATACTCGCCGAGGCGCACCCCCTTTCTGACCAACAACTTCGGGATGTGTTGGGACTCTTTTAAGAATGTTTTGTGGTGTCTGGATGATGTTGTGAGATGCCTTGGGCGTCCTCCCTTATATAGGAGGCGAATGGATGCTTCCCGAAGCATCACATCCATTCCTTGCACCCTTCCTAAAGGTCACATCCGTTCCTTGCATCCTTCCGAAAGGTCATATCCGTTCCTTGCATCCTTTGGCGATGCAACCGTTCATTGGTACCCGCTAGACTTTACATCTTTTGGCCGAGACAACTCTTCATCCGTGAGCTACCATAGTCCACCAGCTCGAGTGTCAGCTGACCGGACCACCCAGCTGGGTCAGTACTCGATCAGCTCACTGAGCTCAGTCGAGCTGTCGGTCAGCTCACCTAGCTGAGCTAGCTAGTCTTTCAGCTGGTTTAGCTCACTTAGCTTAGCTAGCTAGTTCATCCAGCTTGTCCAGCTCACCTAGCTAGTTCAGCTTGAACTTTCTCGTTCTTTCGACTAAGTATTTTTGTCCGTTCCTCGACCATGATCTAGTTTTCTCCTAAAATAAACCGGCCTCTTTCTCGTTACAAGTCTACCCCCCTTAAACTGAATTCGTCCTCGAATTCGGCGGGTGTAAGACCTTTGTTATTCCCTAACACGGGACACGGGCGTTACAAGTCTACCCCCCTTAAACTGAATTCGTCCTAGAATTCAGCGGGTTTAAGATCTTGTTTACTCCTTAACAATTTCCCATCTTTAATCTCTCCGAGACTTCAGATATCATATTTGATCAAATCTCTATTCCCGAGTTTGATCAAGTTTCCCGATCCTTGTGTCTTACGACACTCGATCAAATTTTTGATCCTGGTCCTTTCCCAGGCTCGATCATTATTTTCCGATCTTTGTCCTTTCCTGGACTTGATCAATGTTTTCTGATCTTTGTCCTTTCTCGGACTTGATCATTATTTTTCTGATCTTTGTCTCTTCCGACATTCGATCAAATTTCTGATCCTGGTCCTTTCCTGGACTCGATCATCATTTCCCGATCTTTGTCCTTTCCTGGACTTGATCAATGTTTTCTGATATTTGTCTCTTCCGACATTCGATCAAATTTCTGATCCTGGTCCTTTCCCGGACTCGATCATATTCTCGACTTAAGTCTCTTTCCGACTTTGTCAGTATTTCCAACCTTGGTCCCCACCGGACTAGGTCAATATTTTTGACTTAGGTCTATTTCCGACCTTGTCGTTTTTCCTTGATCTTTGTCAATCTATGATAAGATCAAAACCCCAGAAATAGTCAAATCCCGACTAAGTCTGTACCCGATCTTAGTCAAGTTCCGACTAGATCCAATTTCCGTTGATATCGGTCCATCTCCGAATATATCAACCTACTTTCCAGTCATGTTACAAGTTTTGACTACAAGGATAATATCTTGGTTCCCGATCGTGAGTTGGGTAACTATTTCCGTTTCCAAACACATCGATCCCTCAACTTCCTCATCCGCCAAACCCTTACTAAGACGTTTTCCCGAGCACCTATCCATCCTAGGATCAAGCATGCTCTGATACCAACTTGTGAGACCCAGTCCCGGACGTCTCGGCCTCCGGCGACCGTTTACTCAAGTTCGCGCCTCTCCCCGGCCGAACCTCTTAATTTTTCGCGATTAACCATAGAATTGCCTTTACGAGGCTAAATTCTATAATCGCTTTCTTATTACACAGAGGAAGTCTTTCTAACCTTGGTTTAATTCTAACCAACTCTTGTACCGGTTTCATCGTCTTTGTCCCTTAGATTTAGATCAATCCTTTACTCGTTCAAGACATGCATATTGTTCGCTAACCATTCTAGGCCTAACAATCGCATATTCCTTTATCCTATTTTCACGGTCAATTCCCAAACGTCTATCCTAACTAGTAAGCTAGATCGTTACATACCTTGGCCAATATGCGGATTTGATTCCTTAGCACGTTTGTCGCCTTACTCCATTCGTTCAACGACTCGTATCCGATCGTGAATTGATGAACCAATTCCTATCGTTACTTAGCCATACAACCAACCAACCCCACTAGTCTAAGTACTACGATAGAGATTAGGGATCATACGATTCCCTTGGTTCACGATGGCCGAATCAAGCTCTTGGCTCATTGGTCCATCCGTCCTCGAAACGTACGCCCCTTCGCTGCCATGGTGGACGATTCAGCCCTCAGCTTATCGAACCATCCATGTTTCCGACCCGGTCGTTTACTACGACCGCCCACAGTTTACTAACCGTTTATCCGTCCGGTCTATGGTGGTCGATAAAGCTTTCGGCTTATCTATCCATCCTTACAATCCGAACGATATTCTTAACACACCCAAGGGTCTGTGGATTCATCTATCGGATCATCGTAGGCTAGCCCATGAAATCCTTCTTCCGTCGGCCTTAGGTTTGATAACACTAGATTTTAACCTTTTTAAGCCCTTGTTTTTCATGCATTTAGCTTAGATTCAAGTCTCTTTTTATGCATTCTTAGTCTCTTTTCCTTCTTTTGAATATTTTGCATTGCATTGCATAGCATACTTGCATTTGGAGTGTTTTGCAGATGAATCAGGTACTTTTGGACTCAACTTGGAGGTTTCTAGCACAAGGGATGGACAGACTCGAGTTCGAGGGACCTAAGAAAGGATTTGAAGTATACTCGGCCTATGTACTCGGTTGGAGGCCGAGTGGAGCACACGTGAAGAACAAGGAGCCTACTCGACCAAGGCACTCGGCTGGAGGCCGAGTGGTGCACTCAAGGATGAAGAGAAGCCACTCGACCAAGCCACTCGGCCTAGGGCCGAGCTGTGTGACCAAGACCAAGCCACTCGGCTTTTCTACTCGGCCTAAGGCCGAGCGCTCCTGCGCCGACTTATCTTTTTTGTCTTATTCCCAATTAGGGCAACCTAGGATTGCCTATAAATAGACCTCTTATGTTTTTGCCCAAAATATCTTAGCTTTGTCCGCTGGATATTAGGGTTCCTTGATTTTCTTTTGCATTTTCTGGTTGTTGTGTTGAGAATTTGGATTTGATTTCTTCTGCAAACTTGTTTATCTCATTGAGATCTATCTTTTGCTAAGTTTATAATGATTTCTGGGTTTTATGAATTTTCTGGGTTTTGTTCTATGATGTTCTTCAGTGTTCTTGAGTAGTGTTCTTCAGAGTTCTTGAGGATGGGTTAGGTTTAGGTGGATTCCTCTCTTCTTTAGCTAGCTAAGTGTTTATATGCATGATTCCCTTCTGTTTTAGGAGTTCTTAATGCTATTTTCTTTCTGATCAATTGAAAATTGATTTCAGACTTTCTCCATCCAAAAGGTGTTTGATGAAATGTCCGAACCAACTAATTTCAGAGATTTGTAGATTCTAGCCCAAGGCATTGGATGTTTAGACTGCTTATTGACTTTAATAGATTGGTGTTTAAAGCCTGCTTTATTATGTTTCATCAATGGAAATTGAGATTAGGAAGTTCTAAAGTTATGAGAATCATTCACACGGAAGTTGCTTGATTTGGTTTTGAATCTATTGTCTAGGGATAGCTTGATTGAGTTTGTTAGTTAGCTAATGGATTGAGGAGTCCACTAAGACCAATTACCCCATTCTTAAGAGCTCTGTTTAGTTTATTCGTGCAAAACTCGTGTTTTTAGTACTCTGTTCGTTTCGTGCAAAATTGGTGTTTTTAGTATTGTACTCGACCTGCTTACTCGTTTGCTCGACCGAGTGCTTTACCTAGTGCTTGGTTTACTTTCTGTTCTTGTTATTTGAGTCCTTTATCTTCTGCTTAGTATAGTTTTATTTCTGAATTTGATTTGCATGTTAACCTGTTACTTAGGTTTAGTAGAAACACACCAAACCTATTCACACTTGGCTTGACTTAGTATTCTCTGATCATATCCTGATTGATAGCAATTACACCCATTTGGATTGACACCTTAAATGCTGCAATGACATAATATGCATTTAGGGAATTGACACACCGAAAACCTTTGTATCAATTTGGCGCCGTTGGCATTTGGGTGTTTTTCTTGTTACATTTAGGATTTATGAGTTATTAAGATCAAGTTCTATTTCTTTCTTTCTGGTTACTCACTTGTTTCTTCATTTGCTTGTTTTTGTCTTGTAGGTACTCCTACTCGACTAGCACGTCGAGTACATCAACCGAGTAAGATCAAAACGTATGCAAACTCATTCTCAAGGTTCTAGTAATCTCCTGCGGTACAGAGACGACATTGACAGGATTCAGCGTGAACTCAGGGAACAACAAGCCACTTCAAACCCAGTAGTGATGGCTAATGAGGTGAATGCTAATGAGTTGCCTAGCAACATTGGTGCTGGTGATGCACCTAGAAACCACCATCAGAGAGCTGGTATTGTCCCACCTCCTATTCAGAACAACAACTTTGAGATCAAGAGTGGTCTTATCTCCATGATTCAAAGCAACAAGTTTCATGGACTGCCAATGGAGGACCCATTGGACCATCTTGATAACTTTGATAGACTCTGTAGTCTCACCAAGATCAAAGGAGTTAGTGAAGACAGCTTCAAGCTCAGGTTATTCCCTTTCTCACTAGGGGATAAAGCTCATCTTTGGGAAAAGACTTTGCCCGTTGATTCTGTAGACACTTGGGATGACTGTAAGAAGGCTTTCCTCGCCAAGTTCTTCTCTAACTCAAGAACGGCTAGATTGAGGAATGAGATCTCGGGATTCAATCAGAAGAATTCTGAATCATTCGCTGAGGCATGGAAGCGTTTTAAAGGATATACCACTCAGTGCCCGCACCACGGATTCTAGAAGGCCTCCCTACTCAGTACTCTATACCGAGGTGCCTTACCAAAGATCCGGATGCTCTTGGACACAGCTTCCAATGGTAACTTTCTCAACAAAGATGTAGCTGAAGGTTGGGAACTTGTTGAAAACCTAGCACAATCTGATGGGAATTATAATGAGGACTACGATCGCACTAACAGAGGCAGTAGCAATTCTGAGGATAGGCACAAGAAGGAGATCAAAGCTCTTAATGATAAGATTGACAAATTGGTGCTTGCTCAACAGAGAAATGTCCACTACATTACAGAAGAAGAGCTTACACAACTCCAAGAAGGGGAGAACCTTACTATTGAGGAGGTGAGCTACCTACAGAATCAAGGTGGCTATAACAAGGGATTCAACAACTACAAAATCCCTCACCCTAATCTCTCTTACAGAAGCAACAATGTGGCAAACCCACAAGATCAAGTCTACCCCCCACAGAACCAACCGCCTCAAGCTAAGCCCTTTATAGCCTATAACCAAGGCTACAACCAAAAGCAGAACTTTGGACCTCCAGGCTTCACCCAGCAGCCACAGCAAACTTCAGCAGAAGACTCAGAGATGAAGACTCTACTTCGTCAGCTTTTGCAAGGACAGGCCTCATGCTCCATGACCATGGACAAGAAGCTAGCTGAACTCACCACCAGGATTGATTGCTCTTATAACGACCTAAATATAAAGATAGACGCACTTAACACTAGGGTCAAGACCATGGAGGGACACATTGCTTCTACTTCAGCTCCTAAGCACCCCGGACAACTTCCTGGAAAATCTGTTCAAAATCCAAAGGAGTATGCCCATGCTATCACCACAGTGAGTACTTCTGCCACTGCGGACAGTGGGATTCAAGAAGGTGGGGTTTTGAGACCAAGATCAAGACAGGAGATTGAACTCGACTTTTTGCTCGGCTTGTCGAACGAGCATATGACCCGAGCAACCCAATCCCTATTCCACCTGCCTATGAACCTAAACCATACTTTCCAGAAAGGATTGCACAAGTTAATGCAAGGATCTTCCAGAAACACAAGATGATGTTCATAAAGTGTATCAAAGAGTTAGAAGAGAAGATACCTTTGGTTGATACTCCCAAGGAAGTAATCATGGAAAGACCCCAAGAAGCTCAGCAAATAGTTGAATTGAATTTTGAGTGCAGTGCTATCATTCAAAGGAAGGTGATACCAAAGAAGCTAGGTGATCCAGGTTCCTTTACTCTACCTTGTTCACTAGGACCCTTAGTGTTCAACAATAGTCTTTGTGATTTGGGAGCTTCGGTTAGTTTGATGCCTTTGTCTGTTGCAAAGAGATTGGGATTTGATAAGTTCAACGCTAGCAGCATTCATCTTATTCTAGCTGATAGATCAGTGAGAGTGCCTCATGGGATGCTAGAAGACTTACCGGTAAAGATCGGATCGATTGAGATTCCAACCGACTTTGTGGTTCTAGAGATGGATGAGGAACCGAAAGACCCTCTCATTCTTTGGAGACCATTTTTAGCAACTGCGGGCGCTCTTATCGATGTGCAAATGGGTAAGATCGACTTGAACCTTGGTAAGAATCTCCATATGAGCTTTGATATTGCTAAGAAGATGAAGAAGTCCACTATAGACGGGCAGCTTTTCTTTATTGAAGAAGGAAATTTAGATGCTGAGTTGTTGAGTGGGTTGGAAAATCCTATTCCGTACTCCATTCCGACTCACCACCTAGGAGAGCCCGAGGAGCTTCTTATGATAGAAGGAGGACCTAGTTTAGAGGTTGAGACTGAGAGGAACCATTTTGATGTTGGTCCTATTGCTAGAGAGCTTATGGAGCTCAGGAAACAGTATGGAGCTCAAGGAGAGACCATGGAAAAGTTGGACCTCAAGATGGAGGAGCTGAACTACGCTATCCTGGAGCTTAAGGAGATGATTAAAGGTTACCCAGGTCCTGAGATTGATGAATACTTTGAGGAACCCGATCTTGGAAAAGAGGACTATAGTACTGATGAGAAGGAGGCTTACTTTGAGGAAAGATCAAATGAGTATTCCACACTCGAGCTATAAAGAGAAAATGCGGAATATGATTCAGACTTTGGGGATTCAGCAAGTGAGGATGAGGACTTCTCAGTTCCTCTCCTCAATCTCTTCTCTACCTAAACATTGTGAGAGTCAAGCTTAGTGACTTTAAACAAGCTCACTTGGGAGGAAGTCCCATGTCTATCCTTGTATATATTGCTTTCTTGTTATTTTTGATGTTTTTGTTTAAGTGTTTCACGGAAAAAGACTTCTGGAGAATTTCAGGCCACACTCGACCGTACTACTCGGCTGTAGGCCGAGTGTGGGCTTCAATCGACCAAAGGCCCAAGATTGAATAGTACTCGGACCACACCACTCGGCCCAAGGTCGAGTATGGGCCTCACTGTTCAAAGGCCCAACAAGATGCAGCACTCGGCCTGAAGCCGAGTCAGAAAAAGAATCCCATCAAGCCCAACACTATACTCGACACGCGCATCGAGTATGTCGGCCGAGTTCACACGTGCGAGGTTAACACAATTCAAATTCGAATTTGAATTCGAATTTGCTCGGCCCCACCAATCAAATCCTGCTCCCCAAAGCCCTTCAAAGATTCTTCAGCAAATAGTGAGACATGTCCCCTTGACCAAATGAAGGGTGAGGATCTAAGGTGTTTGGAGCGCTAGTATCAAATCTTCTTGTCTATAAAACCACACTCAACAAGCTAAGTCACTCACACTCTCTTTTTGTTCAAAAATTTCGAATTTTACTACTTCTCTCCAAACATTTCAAGTTCTTACTCTCTCTTCTCTAGATTTCTCAGAAACTTTGCCAAAATCTCTTCTTACAAACCTTTTCAAACCCTCTCTTACACTCTTTGTTCATTTTTAAACATCAATTTCTCTTCTACTTTGACCTACCTTTGGTTATTTTGTGGTGACTACCTACAGTAAATCACCCCAAGATCATGAATCCCGAAGAATCAAGAAGGAGAGCCTCTGCTCGAGCCGTGGCAAGAGGGTTTGAGATGATTAATGAGAAGAATCAGTCAAGGAATCAGGAAGTTGCGAGTCCTGGTTTTACTCGGATGACAGGCCGAGTACAATGGCCGAGTATGGCCCCGGAGTCCTCTGTGGGACGTTCTGCGGCTACTCGAGAGGAAATAGCAAGAGGCAAGAGGGTCTGGGAGTCCGAGCCGGTTGCAGAAGAAGAAGTGTCTGAGATAGAGAAGGAAGCATCTGAGGAAGATGTGCAAGTCGATGAAGAGGTCCCGATAGTTCCTACAAGGAGAAGAAGGAACACCATGAGGAGAAAGAAAGAACCTACCATTGAAGAGCACTACCAATATCTCATGGAGCTGAGTTTTGAGGGGACAAGATATCCCCATAGACCTACCATGCAAGCTTTGGGGATATGTAGGGATGTTGACTACCTCATGGAGATGACCAAGCTGGAGACCTTCTTCTCCTACAAGTGTGAAGGATACAAAACTGAGAGCTGCCAATTCTTAGCCACTTTGAAGCTTCATTTCTATGCTGAAGAAAGGGAGAGAGAGCTGCATAAGGGAGTTGGCTATATCACATTCATGGTGTTTAGAATTCAATACTCGGTTCCCATTAGGCAGTTGGATGCTGTTTTCAAGTTCCCCACCAAGTATGGAATCCGCCAAAACTTCAGCAAGGACGAGCTCCTTGATCTATGGTTGACAATCGCCGGTCCACTCCCCTACAAGTCATCTAGGGGCAAGAGTTCGTTGATAGGAGCCCGGTGCTTAGGTATCTCCACCTTTGCATTGCAAGTGCCTTCTTCCCGAAGAAGACAACCGGCCATGTTAATGAGGGAGAGCTGAAGTTGCTTGATCTCACCTTATGTTTCATTTTGGGGCGCACAAGGAATGGGATAGAGATGGAAGGGGATAGGGCTGATACATCCCTTTCGGTGGTGTTGATTGATCACTTGATTGGTTTTCCGGAGTATGCAGCCGGAATCCACCAATCCGTCTATGGAGGAAGCTTATGTGCTGGAGGAGTGATCACGCCCATCCTAATAGCCGCTGGAGTTCCTCTTCATACCCCCACTAACACAACAACCTACATCGATATGGAGTATTTGAAGAGGAAGTGCTACTTGGATAGGTCTGCTCCAGAGGATCAACTCTATTTCAAGTTCAAGCACTCCACGCTAGGTCTCTCTAGGCTAGCACTACCTTGCAAGAAGTTCACCACCATTAAGATTGGGAACAACATTGACTTTGATCCTCCTCAATCGATCTTAGTCAATGTCCTTGCGCCTCTACAAGCGGAGCCGAGCATAGGGAGTGAGTCTCAAGAAGAAGGAGCAAAGTGGAATGAAGAAGAAGCTGAGCAGAAAGCCTATACTCGGCCGAGTAACTTTCAGCAGGCCGAGTATGGCCAGGCCGAGTTTGAACAAGCTTAGTTCAGTCAAGCTGAACAGTTTGATGAACAAGAAGATTCGTGCGAAGCTGCAGCGGAGCAGTTTTTCTTTGAGGATTATGCTGAGTCCGATCAAGAGAGAGATCCCGGTCAAGTTCACAAGAAGTTGGGAATGCTCAAGGGTTTGGGCAAGTTTCAGAGGAAGTTGTTCAGTGGGTTGAAGAAGAAGGTGAGAAAGATGAAGAGAGCAATGGACGGCATGGCGGTTCAGATTCAGGAGCTGCAACGAAGGCAGATATCACCACCACCTCGACCCGAGTTCAGGAGAAGTAACTCAATGAGTGTGGCACCGCGAAGGGACGCTCGTTTTGACCCGCCAAGAGCCTCAAACTACGAGTTCGGGAGGAGCTCCACTTTCTCAGATCGCCGTTTCAACAGCCGCCCACCCGGTCCAGTGAACCAGGTTGTTCTGAACGCTGACCCAAGCCGAGAAGAGTACTACTCGGGCTACATGCTCGACGGGTCAACCGAGTACAACCCCAACAACCCCAACACCTCCACACGTGATCCTGAGTACACACAAGACCGCCTGGACGAGTTTGTCCAGAACCCCTTCGTTTAAATGTTGAGGTATCACTCCATTTCACTGTATATATCATTGCATTTCTTTTATTTCTTGCTTTGTGTGGTTATTTCTCTTGAATTCTTCTTTGAATTTCTATTACACAAGGGACTGTGTAATTTAAGTTTGGGGGAGGGTTCAAGATGTATCTAACATTGTTTCATGTTTTCTTATTCAAATTTTTGCATCATCTAAGGCATAGAAAACCCATAAATATTTGAAAATTTTTGAAAATGATTCCAAAAAAATATAGTGTCATGTAGTTTGCATTTGCATTAATAGGGCTGTTTTTAGAATGTTATCATATAGGTTGTTGTATTTTGCACTTACATAGGGGATAATGATGATCATAGCCTTGTAAATTTGCAATGTTCACTAGATAGTTTCAATGCCCTTGTTGTTAGTTGTCTAGTGCTGAACCGATTGATCTTGAAGTAAAACCGCACCATCTTTTGAATTCATATATTTGATCTTTCCTTAGTCGAAACTTGCTGTGATTTGAAGCTATTCCCTATTAATTTGAATCATAATTTGACTTTTAATTATCATACTATGCATTGTTTGTTAAACTCATGGTCACCCTTAAAATATTTGGATCTTCTTATTCATTTCACCACTCTTGTTGATCCAAATAGCTGACTCTCATCTTTAGAGCAGTTTCCCCATACCCTAACCTAAGCCTTCTTTCAAGCCATATATGACTTGTGAGTGTTTGTGAGATCTTATTTCGATTAAGCTTGGTAGAAAGTGTTAGGTTTGTAACGACAAAGATAGTATCTCATGTAGTTCTAATTCGCGTTATCCGGACTAGATAGGACTAGGTGGGTACTTATTCTATGGGATGGGAAGAGTTTAAAAGAGAAAAAGGGTTGAGTTCATTGTTTACAAGAAAAGGGAAAAGAATTCTAGGAGAAGTAAGCCAAAGAAGTTAAAAAAAAGTCTAGTAAAGGGTTTGAGATTGTTAAAGAAAGAGATTGGGTTCTTGTTAGCTAATGAAGAAGGGTAAAAAGCCCTAAGCTTAATAAAGATTAAAAACATAACCTTAGTACTAAAGAAAGCCAAACCCGCTAGAAGTATCAAAGAGAAAAGAAAGCTTCTCCTAGAGTTAAGAGAAAAAGAAAAGAATGGGTTAAGTAAGAGTTCAAAATATTATGAATGCAAAAGGGTAGAGTCAAGTTCTTAATTAGGATGGGAGATGGGATTGCCATTAGGTCTTCATTGATTATACTTTGGGTAGATGGGATCTTATCTTTGTATGCATAACTTGGGACTTACCTTTAGCATTCTACTAAAACTTAATCATTCTTGAGAGATCCCTTGTTACTAAAGTCTATTCTTTAAGGGACCATTTTTGTCTCTTAACCCTTTGCCCTTAGCCAAATGAGTTTAATATGCATTGTATAGTATGATCCATGGCTCTTGCTTAATGAATGTTAAAGGGAATATGCTAATTTGAATGCTTGAATAGGCTAAGTGAAAGATTAGGTTGTGTTGTGAAGAAGATGGCTAAAGTTTTTATGTAGAGATCATTCAACCTAGCACTCTAGAACTAGGAACATGGACATTGAGACTATCTTTTTTACATGCATATTTTGGTTCTGAATCCCCACCTTCAAACCTCACTCCTAGCCTAGTTCTATTGTTGCTTGAGGACAAGCAAAGAGCTAAGTTTGGGGGTGTTGATAACACTAGAATTTAACCTTTTTAAGCCCTTGTTTTTCATGCATTTAGCTTAGACTCAAGTCTCTTTTTATGCATTCTTAGTCTCTTTTCCTTCTTTTGCACATTTTGCATTGCATTGCATAGCATACTTGCATTTGGAGTGTTTTGCAGATGAATCAGGTACTTTTGGACTCAACTTGGAGGTTTCTAGCACAAGGGATGGACAGACTCGAGTTCGAGGGACCTAAGGAAGGATTTGAAGTATACTCGGCCTATGTACTCGGATGGAGGCCGAGTGGAGCACACGTGAAGAACAAGGAGCCTACTCGACCAAGGCACTCGGCTGGAGGCCGAGTGGTGAACTCAAGGATGAAGAGAAGCCACTCGACCAAGCCACTCGGCCTAGGGCCGAGCTGTGTGACCAAGACAAAGCCACTCGGCTTTTCTACTCGGCCTAGGGTCGAGCGCTCCTGCGCTGACTTATCTTTTTTTGTCTTATTCCCAATTAGGGCAACCTAGGATTGCCAATAAATAGACCTCTTATGTTTTTGCCCAAAATATCTTAGCTTTGTCCGCTGGACATTAGGGTTCCTTGATTTTCTTTTGCATTTTCTGGTTGTTGTGTTGAGAATTTGGATTTGATTTCTTCTGCAAACTTGTTTATCTCATTGAGATCTATCTTTTGCTAAGTTTATAATGATTTCTGGGTTTTATGAATTTTCTGGGTTTTGTTCTATGATGTTCTTCAGTGTTCTTGAGTAGTGTTCTTCAGAGTTCTTGAGGATGAGTTAGGTTTAGGTGGATTCCTCTCTTCTTTAGCTAGCTAAGTGTTTATATGCATGATTCCCTTCTGTTTTAGGAGTTCTTAATGCTATTTTCTTTCTGATCAATTGAAAATTGATTTCAGACTTTCTCCATCCAAAAGGTGTTTGATGAAATGTCTCAACCAACTAATTTCAGAGATTTGTAGATTCTAGCCCAAGGCATTGGATGTTTAGACTGCTTATTGACTTTAATAGATTGGTGTTTAAAGCCTGCTTTATTATGTTTCATCAATGGAACTTGAGATTAGGAAGTTCTAAAGTTATGAGAATCATTCAAACGGAAGTGGCTTGATTTGGTTTTGAATCTATTGTCTAGGGATAGCTTGATTGAGTTTGTTAGTTAGCTAATGGATTGAGGAGTCCACTAAGACCAATTACCCCATTCTTAAGAGCTCTGTTTAGTTTATTCGTGCAAAATCGTGTTTTTAGTACTCTGTTCGTTTTGTGCAAAATTGGTGTTTTTAGTATTGTACTCGACCTGCTTACTCGTTTGCTCGACCGAGTGCTTTACCTAGTGCTTGGTTTACTTTCTGTTCTTGTTATTTGAGTCCTTTATCTTCTGCTTAGTATAGTTTTATTTCTGAATTTGATTTGCATGTTAACATGTTGCTTAGGTTTAGTAGAAACACACCAAACCTATTCACACTTGGCTTGACTTAGTATTCTCTGATCATATCCTGATTGATAGCAATTACACCCATTTGGATTGACACCTTAAATGCTGCAATGACATAAGATGCATTTAGGGAATTGACACACCGAAAACCTTTGTATCAAGGTTTGCTCGTGGGTCCAACGTCGTTTTGTCCATTGGTTCCCACTCCATCCTCTACACTCCATCCTCTACACTCCATCGAACCGTTGGACAGGGAGGTAGCATGCGCATCAGTTCGGTCTAGTTATACTCGCCGAGCCGCACCCCCTTTCCGACCAACAACTTCGGGATGTGTTGGGACTCTTTTAAGAATGTTTTGTGGTGTCTGGATGATATTGTGAGATGCCTTGGGCGTCCTCCCTTATATAGGAGGCGAATGGATGCTTCCCGAAGCATCACATCCGTTCCTTGCACCCTTCCGAAAGGTCACATCCGTTCCTTACATCCTTTCGAAAGGTCACATCCGTTCTTTGCATCCTTTGGCGATGCAACCGTTCGTTGGTACCCGCTCGACCTTACACCTTTTGGCCGAGACAACTCTTCATCCGTGAACTACCATAGTCCACCAGCTCGAGTGTCTACTGACCGGACCACCCAGCTGGGTCAGTACTCGATCAACTCACTGAGCTCAGTCGAGCTCTCGGTCAGCTCACCTAGCTGAGCTAGCTAGTCTTGCAGCTGGTTTAGCTCACTTAGCTTAGCTAGCTAGTTCATCCAGCTTGTCCAGCTCGCCTAGCTGGTTCAGCTTGAACTTTCTCGTTCTTTCGACTAAGTATTTTGGTCCGTTCCTCGACCATGATCTAGTTTTCTCCTAAAATAAACTGGCCTCTTTATGAAAGCGGGACGCGGTCGTTACAAGTCTACCCCCCTTAAACTGAATTCGTCCTCGAATTCGGCAGGTGTAAGATCTTGGTTACTCCCTAACACGGGACACGGGCGTTACAGTTTCCCTATTAGAAGAACCAAAACGAAAAACTCATACAAACTTCGGTACCACCATCAAAGCATTGAGAAGCAAGAAGAAGCTTGTTTAGTGTTTTGGAGTCAAATATGACTATATGTCAAGTGTATGATTGAGTATAAGAAGTCGAACCGCAATTGGATCTTAAAAGCCTAAGTAGTGTTTCCTTGTTAAAAGATACAATGCCAAAGACTCATACGGACTTCAGATACACCATCAAAGCATTGAGAAGCTAGAAGAAGCTTTGTTAGTGTTTTGGAGTGAAATATGAATAGATATCATGTGTATGATTGAGTATAAGAACTAGAACAGTAACCGGATCTTGGAAGCCTAAGTAATGTTTCCTTGTTAGAAGATACAAAGCCAAAGACTCATACGGACTTCAGCTATACCTTCAAAGCATTGAGAAGCAAGAAGAAGCATGTTTAGTGTTTGAGAGTCAAATTTGTCTAGATGTCATGTGTATGTTTGAGTATAGAACTAGAACCGCAAACGGATCTTAAAAGCCAAAGAAATGTTTCCTAGTTAAAAGATGCAAAGCCAAAGACTTATAGGGAGTTCGGCTACACCATCAAATCCTTGAGAAGGAAGAAGAAGCTTCGTCACTGTTTTGGATTCAAATATGACTAGAGGTCATGTGTATGATTAAGTATAAGAACTTGAACTCCAATTGGTCTCAAAAGGTAAAATAGTGTTTCCTTGTTAGAAGATACAAAGACGAAGATTCACGCGGACTTTGGCAACACCATCAAAGCTTTGAGAAGCAAGAAGAAGCTCGGTTAGTATTTTGGAGTCAAATATGACTAAATGTAATGTGTATCCTTGAGTATAAGAACTAGAACCGCAACCGGATCATAAAAGTCTAAGAAGTGTTTCCTTATTAGAAGATACAAAGCCAAAGACACATACGGACTTCGGCTACACCATCAAAGCTTTGAGAAGCAAGAAGAAGCTTGGATAGTGTTTTGGAGTCATAAATGACTAGATGTCATGTGTATGATTGAGTATAAGAGCTAGAATCGAAACTGGATCCCAAAAGCTAAAGTAGTGTTTCCTTGTTAGAAAATACAAAGCCAAAGACTCATACAAACTTCGGCTTCACCATCATTGAGAAGCATGAAGAAGCTTGGTAAGTATTTAGGAGTCAATTATAACTAGATCTAATGTGTATGATTGAGTATAAGAACTAGAACCGCAAACAGATCCCAAAAGCTAAAGTAGTGTTTCCCTAGTAGAAGATCCAAAACCAAAAACACATACGGACTTCGACTACTCCATCAAAGCTTTGGGAAGCAAGAAGAATCTTGTTTAGCATTTTGGATTTAAATATAACTTGATGTCATGTGTATGATTGAGTATAAGAACTAGAACCGCAACCAGATCTTAAAAGCCTAAGTAGTGTTTCCTTGTTTGAAGATACAAAGCCAAAGACTCATACCGACTTTAGCTACACCATCAAAGCATTAAGAAGCAAGAAGAAGCTTGTTTAGTGTTTGGGAGTCATATATGTTTAGATGTCATGTGTATGTTTGATCATAAGAACTAGAACCGCAACCAAATCTTAAAAGCCAAAAAAGTGTTTCCTTGTTAGAGATGTAAATTCAAAGACTTATACGGAGTTTGGCTACACCATCAAATATTTGAGAAGTAAGAAGAAGCTTAGTTACTGTTTTGGATTCAAATATGGCTAGAGGTCATGTGTATGATTAAGTAAAAGAGCTAGAATCACAACCAGATCCCAAAAGCTAAAGTAGTGTTTCCTTGTTAGAAGATACAAAGCCAATGATTCACACGGACTTTCGCAACACCATCAAAGCTTTGAGAAGCAAGAAGAAGCTTGGTTAGTGTTTTGGTGTCAAATATAACTAGATTTCATGTGTATCATTGAGTATAAGAACTAGAACCGCAACCGGATCTTGAAAGCCTAAGTAGTGTTTCCTTGTTAGAAGATACAAAGCCAAAGAGTCATACGGACTTCGGCTACTCCATCAAAGATTTGAGAAGAAATAAGATGCTTGGATAGTGTTTTGGAGTCAAAATTGACTAGATATAATGTCTATGATTCAGTATAAGAATTAGAACCGAAGTTGGATCCCAAAAACTAAAATAGTGTTTCCTTGTTAGAAAATACAAAGCCGAAGACACATACAGCCTTCGGATTCACCATCAAAGCTTTGAGAAGCATGAAGAAGCTTGGTTAATGTTTAGGAGTCGATTATAACTAGATGTAATGTGTATGATTGAGTATAAGAACTAGAACCGCAACAGGATCCCAAAAGCTAAAGTAGTGTTTCCCTATTAGAAGATCACAAACGAAAAACTCATACGTACTTCAGCTACACCATCAAAGCATTGAGAAGCAAGTAGAAGTTTGTTTAGCATTTTGGAGTCAAATATGACTAGATGTCATGTGTATGATTGAGTATAAGAAGTAGAACCTCAACGGGATCTAAAAAGCCTAAGTAGTGTTTCCTTGTTTGAAGATACAAAGCCAAAGAGTCATACGGACTTTGGCTACACCATCAAAGAATTGAGAATCAAGAAGAATTTTGGTTACTGTTTTTGATTCAAAAATGATTAGAGGTCATGTGTATGATTGAGTATAAGAACTAGAATCGCAACGAGATCCAAAAGCTAAAGTAGTGTTTCCTTTTTAGAAGATACAAAGCCAAAGAGTCTTACGGACTTTGGCTACACCATCAAAGAATTGAGAATCAAGAAGAATTTTGGTTACTGTTTTTGATTCAAAAATGACTAGAGGTCATGTGTATGATTGAGTATAAGAACTAGAATCGCAACCAGATCCAAAAGCTAAAGTAGTGTTTCCTTTTTAGAAGATACAAAGCCAAAGACTCATACGAACTTCGGCTACAATATCAAATCTTTGCGAAGCAAAAAGAAGCTTGGTTAGTGTTTTAGAGTTAAATATGACTAGATGTCATGTGTATTTTTGAGTAAAAGTACTAGAACCGCAACTGATTCCCAAAAGCTAAAGTAGTGTTTCCTTGTTAGAAGATACAAAGCCAAAGACTCAGAAATACTTTGACTCCACCATCAAAGCTTTGAGAAGCAATAGGAAGCTTGGTTAGTGTTTTGGAGTCAAATATGACTAGATGTCATGTGTTTGATTGAGATTAAGATAAGGTACCGCAACCTGTTTCCAAAAGCTAAAGTAGTATTTCCATGGTAGAAGATACCAAGCCAAAGACTCATACGGACTTCGGCTAGACCATCAAAGCTTTGAGAAGCAATAAGAAGCTTGGTTAGTGTTTTAAAATGACTAGATGTCATGTGTAGGATTGAGTATAGGAACTAGAACCGCAACTGATTCCCAAAAGCTAAAGTAGGGTTTCCTTGTTAGAAGATAAAAAGCCAAAGATTCATACGGATTATGGCTACGCCATCAAAGCTTTGAGAAGCAATAAGAAGCTTGGTTAGTGTTTTGGAGTCAAATATGAATAGATGTCATATGTATGATTGAGTATAAGAGCTAGAACCGCAACAAGATCCCAAAAGCTAAAGTAGTGTTTCCATGCTAGAAGATACAAAGCCAAAGACTCATACAGAATTCGGCTACACCATCAAAGCTTTAAGAAGCAATAAGCAGCTCTGTTAGTGTTTGTGAGTCAAATATGACTAGATGTCATATGTATGATTGAGTTTAAAAACTAGAACCGCAACCGTATCCCAAAAGCTAAAAGTAGTGTTTCCATGCTAGAAGATACAAAGCCAAAGACTCATACGGACTTAGGCTACACTATCAAATCTTTGCGAAGCAAAAAGAAGTTTGGTTAGTGTTTTAGAGTTAAATATGACTAGATGTCATGTGTATGATTGAGTAAAAGTACTAGAACCGCAACTGATTCCCAAAAGCTAAAGTAGTGTTTCATTGTTAGAAGATACAAAGCCAAAGACTCATACGGACTCCGACTACACCATCAAAGCTTTTAGAAGCAATAGGAAACTTGGTTAGTGTTTTGGAGTCAAATATGACTAGATGTCATGTGTTTGATTGAGGTTAAGATTAAGTACGACAACCGATTCCCAAAAGCTAAAGTAGTATTTCCAAGCTAGAACATACAAAGCCAAAGACTCATACATACTATGGCTACACCATCAAAGCTTTGAGAAGCAATAAAAAGCTTGGTTAGTGTTTTTGGAGTTAAATATGACTTGATGTCATATGTATGATTGAGTATAAAAACTGGACTGCCACTTGTTCCTACAAGCTAAAGTAGTGTTTCCTTGTTAGAAGATACAAAGGCAAAGACTCATATGGACTGCAGCTTCACCATCAAAGCTTTGAAAAGCAAGAAGAAGCTTGGTTAGTGTTTTGATGTCAAATATGACTTGATGTCATGTGTATGATTAAGTATAAAACTAGAAACCCAAATAGATCCCAAAAGCTAAAGTAGTGTTTCCATACTAGAAGATACAAAGCCAAAGAGTCATACGGACTTCGGCTACACCATCAAAGATTTGAGAAGCAATAAGAAGCTTGGTTAGTGTTTTGGAGTCAGATATGACTTGATGTCATGTATATGATTAAGTATAAGAACCAGAACCGCAACTGATTCCCAAAAGCTAAAGTAGTATTTCCATACTAGAAGATACAAAGCCAAAGAGTCATACAGACTTCGATTACACCATCAAAGCTTTAAAAAGCTTGGAAAAGCTATAGAAAGCTTAGTTAGTGTTTTAGAGTCAAATATAACTATATGTCATCTATATGATTTAGTATAAGAGCTAGAATCTCAACTGGATCCTGAAAGCCTAAGTAGTGTTTCCTTGCTAGAAGATACAAAGCTTTGAGAAGTAAGATTCATATGGACTTCGGCTTCACCATCAAAGCTTTGAGAAGTAAGAAGAAGCTTGATTAGTGTTTTGGAGTCAAATATAACTAGATGTCATGTGTATGATTGTGTATAGGAACTATAACCGCAACCGGTTCCCAAAAGCTAAAGTAGTGTTTCCTTGTTAAAAGATACAACCTAGAGACTCATATGAACGACTACACCATCAAAAATTTAAGAAAAATAAAGACGCTTGGTTAGTGTTTTAGAGTCAAATATGACTAGATGTCATGTGTATGACTGAGTATAAGAACTCTAACCGCAACCAGTTCCCAAAAGCTAAAGTAGTGGTTCCTTGTTAGAGATACAAAGCCAAAGACTCATACGGACTTCGGCTACACCATCAAATCTTTGAAAAGCAATAAAAAACTTAGTTAGTGTTTTGGAGTCAAATATGACTAGATGTCATGTGTATGATTGAGTATAAGAACTAGAATCGCAACCGGTTCCTAAAAGCTAGAGTAGTGTTTACTTGTTAGAAGATACAAAGCCAAAGACTTATACAGAGTTCGGCTACACCATCAAAGCTTTGAAAAGCAATAAGAAGCTTGGTTCGTGTATTGGAGTCAAATATCCTAGATTTCATATGTATGATTGAGTATAAAAACTAGAACCGCAACCGGATCCCAAAAGCTAAAGTAGTGTTTCCATGCTAGATGATACAAAGCCAAAGACTCATACGGACTTCGGCTACACCATCAAATCTTTACGAAGCAGTGAGAAACTTGGTTAGTGTTTTGGAATTATATATGACTAAATGTCATGTGTATGATTGACTATAAGAACTAGAACCGCAACCGATTCCCAAAAGCTAAAGTAGTGTTCCATTTTTAGAAGATACAAAGCCAAAGACTCATACGGACTTCGACTACACTATCTAAGCTTTGAGAAGCAACAAGAAGGTTGGTTAGTGTTTTGGAGTCAAATATGACTAGATGCCATCTGTTTGATTGAGGTTAAGACCTAGTACCACAACCGGTTCCCAAAATCTTAAGTACTGTTTCCATGCTAGAAGATACAAAGCCAAAGACTCATACGGACTTCGGCTACACCATCAAAGCTTTGAGAGGCAATAAGAAGCTTGGTTAGTGTATTGGAGTTAAATATGACTAGATGTCATGTGTATGATTGAGTATAAGAACTAGACCCCAACCTATTTCTAAAAGCTAAAGTAGTGTTTCCTTGTTAGAAGTTACAAAGGCAAAGACTCATACGCACCATCAAAGCTTTGACAAGCAATAAGAAGCTTTGTTAGTGTTTTGGAGTCAAATATGACTAGATGTCATGTGTATGATTGAGTATAAAACTAGAACATCAAATACATCCCAAAAGCTAAAGTTGTATTTCCATACTAGAAGATACAAAGCCAAACAGTCATACGGACTTCGGCTACACCATCAAACCTTTGAGAAGCAATAAGAAGATTGGTTAGTGGTTTAGAGTTAAATATGAGTAGATGTCATATATATGATTGACTATAAGAACTAGAATCGCAGGTGATTCCAAAAAGCTAAAGTAATGTTTCCGTGTTTGAGGATACAAAGCCAAAGATTCATACAGACTTTGGCTACACCATCAAAGCTTTGAGAAGCAATAAGAAGCTTGGATACTGTTTTGGAGTCAAATATGACTAGATTTCATATGTATGATTGAGTATAAGAACTAGAACCGCAACCAAATCCCAAAAGCTAAAGTAGTGTTTCCATGCTCGAAGAGACAAAGCCAAAGAGTCATACGGACTTCGGCTAAACCATCAAAGCCTTGAGAAGCAATAAGAAGATTGGTTAGTGTTTTAGAGTTAAATATGACTAGATGTCATGTGTATGATTGAGTATAAGAACTAGAACCGCAATTGATTCCCAAAAGCTAAAGTAGTGTTTCCTTGTTAGAAGATACAAAGCCAAAGCCTCATACGGATTTTGGCTACACCATAAAAGCTTTGAGAAGCAATAAGAAGCTTGGTTAGTGTTTTGGAGTCAAATATGACTAGATGTCATGTGTACGATTGAGTATAAGAATTGCAACTGGTTCCCAAAAGCTAAAGTAGTGTTTCCAAGTTCAAAGATATAAAGCCAAAGACTCATACGTACTTCGACTACACAATCAAAGCTTTTATAAGCAATAAGAAGCTTGGTTAGTGTTTTGAAATCAAATATTACTAGATGTCATATGTATGATTGAGTATAAGAACTAGAACCGCAACCAAATCCCAAAAGCTAAAGTAGTGTTTCCATGCTCGAAGAGACAAAGCCAAAGAGACATACGGACTTTGGCTAAACCATCAAAGCCTTGAGAAGCAATAAAAAGCTTGGTTAGTGTTTTAGAGTTAAATATGACTAGATGTCATCTGTATGATTGAGTATAAGAACTATGATAGTAGGATTTTACTCAATTAATCCCTAAAACACTATCTTGTCGTTGTAGTATTTTAGGATGTCAATCCAATCCGGTGTGATGCAAACAGATGAGATATGATCAGAAAGCTCTAAGTCAAGCCAAGCAGAAAGTTGGTTGGTTCTAACAGTCCTAGTATGCAATAACAGAAATGAAGTGAAACTAAAAGCAGGAATGGCAATAGCAGGCAAGTGAATGACAAAGCAGAAATGATAACAGGCAATCAAATGGATAAACGATTCCTAAGGATGGGGTAATCGAATAGTGTGGTCTATTTAATCTATTCAGGCGGTTGATAAAACTTCACAGAAGCTATCCCTAGACAACAAGTTCAACAACAGATTAATTCACTCCCGTGATAGAAATCCTCAAGCAAAGCTAGACACTGACCTAAATCCCTTTAGCGATCTCTAACTAAGCAGGCATTATCGAATCAACATGTTAAAGTCAATACCCTCTCTACAGCCAATCCCTTGGGGTAGAGTCAGATATCTCTGGAATTAATAGGATCCAACGCCCATTAAACGCCTTCTGAGCGCTGGACGTCTGGACTCATACTCCACATTAGCCAGTGAAATAAGCAATAAGCGCAACTAATCCAGAAGGGATTCTAGAATTCTAAACTCAACCACCTAAAACGACCAAGTAAACCACAACTATTCTATCCCATCCTCAGAAATACAGTTCACTACTCAGACATAATCAAAGACAATAACAAAGCAACAATTGAAAACATGATAACAGAAATGACGAAAGACTTAAACGAAAACTGAATATCAAATACTTGAGAACGAAACTACAAAGTCGCAGGAGAAACACTGCGGCTATCAAAGTTGCGAAAATGTAAAAGCGAAATAAAACGGATAATAGCGGATGCTAGCCGACGCCCTAGGAAAACCCTAAGAGGTAGTTTATATAAGCGAAAAAATGAAACAAATAAGGAAACTAAATATATAGCGAATCTTCATGTCATGATCCTGCGACCGAATGTGTCATTGGCATCTGACGGGCTGAAATGAGCTTCCTAGTGATCGAGTATGTCATTGATCAAACTGGGCTTCAGGGGCTCCGTCTTGCGATCGAGTGAAATGCAGTGAAGTCGAGATTGAATGGTCCAGCGACCTTGTGATCGAGTGCGATCGAGTGGATGTCATGAGGGTGTGATCGAGTGGTTTCGATGGGGTGATTCCTCCGGCTTCGCGATTGAGTGAAACTGAGCTGTTTGCTTCTCCGGGGTTGCGATAGAGTGATTTGCCCTGGCAGGGCTCCGAGGCTGCGATAGAGTACTTTTGCTGAAGGCGTCATTGGGCATTCTGACTTCATGTTCTGTTTTTCCTCTGTTTGAACTCCAAAAGCATCCAAAGTACCTGAAAACAACCAAATATGCCATGCACATGCAATCCTAATGCAAAATCGTCCAAAGTATGTAAAACACACTAAAACGACTCCTAATGAGATGAAATGTGGATGAAACAATGACAAAGTGGTGAAGAATGAATGCCTAAATCATGAAAATTATAGACATATCAACTCCCCCAAACTTAGTCTTTGCTTGCCCTCAAGCAAACAAGAAGACATAAGCAGAAGGAGAGGTTTGAAGTTGGGAATTCAGAACCAAAGCATGAGATATGACAATTAAGATCAATGTACCAGCTAACAGTTCTAAGATGCGAGGTGATCGACTTCTACTCAAAAACTTTAGCCATGCTCTGTTATGATCCAAACCTACACTCAAATGCACAATGCGTCAAGATCAACCAATCCCTTTAACATTCATTAAGTTCAAAAACATGAATCAAGATATGCATCGCTAGTGAACTCATTTGGCTAATGAGAGGTTATGAGACAAAGATGGTCCCTTTTTAGTGGTTCAGATTTTAATAGCAGGGGACTCTCAATAAAAAGGACTGAGCTTTAGAAGAATGCTAAAGGTAAGTGCCAACCTATGCATACAAGAATAGCACCCCATCTACCCAATGACATAAACCGTGAATAACAAGTAGATGGTCCTATCTCTAAACCCAATGATGATCCTAAGTCTACCCTTTTGCACTAAAGGCATATTTCAATTTTTTCTTGGATCAACGTTTCCTTTTCTTTTCTTTGGCTCTTGTTCTTAAGGAGAAGCTTTTCTTAAACTCTATGAGTCTAGTCTAGTGAGTTGGGTTTTTCTTAAACTCTTATGGCTCTTATCATTTTTTTTTTTTTTTTTTTTATTTTTATTTTTATTTTTTTTATTGCCATCTATTTCTTTAGAGCATATCTTAACAATTCTATGCTTCCCAAACATTCACTAGACCACAATATGATTTTCAGCTTCCTTCTCCTAAAGACTCTAACCCATTTTTTTCTTTCTTTTTCTTTTCACACTCAATCTCAATCCCCAAATAAGTTCCCACCTAGTCTTACCAAGTCCGAAAACGTGGATTGGAACTACATGAGATACTACTCTTGTCGGCTCAAACCTAACACGTTCTACCAAGCTCAATCCTGAAAATAGGCCTCACATGCTCTCACAAAATAACATGGCTTGAAAGAAGGGTTGGTTAAGGGTGGGGGAACTACTCCAATAATAGAAGCAGCTACTTGGATTAACAAGAGTGGTGAATAAGTGAAAGAAAATCCAAATATGTATTCTATCCACGAGTTCAAAAACGATGCAAACATGATAATTATAAGTCAGATTCAAGTTCAAATTGACAGGGAAAGGTGTCATGACATGCATCGAGTGGTTTCTATAGAACATGGTGCGGTTTTACTTCAAAGTCATTCAAATGCCTTAGAGAACTAATAACTCATTTTAGTGAATCATCATGCTTACAAGGCTATTTCCTCATTATCCCCTATGCATATGCAACAATCCTATATGAAACACTCTAGACTCGATTCTAAATGTAATGCAACTAAATGATCACTCTGTTTTTGTGGAATTCATTTTCAAAAATTTTCAAATTTTTTTGTTTTTTTCTATGACTTAGATGATATGCAGACTCAAATGATATTCACAAAAAACAAGTCAAATACGTCTTGAACCCTCTCCCAAACTTAAATTACACAGTCCCTTGTGTAATCAAAATTTGTGAAAGAATTCAAGATAAACACAGAAACAAAAACAAAAGCGATATTTACAAAGAGTTTTGGTGTGTTACCTCAGTAGAATGTCCTGGAGATGTAGTCATCCATATCTGCTTGAGTGTACTCAGCAGGCATGACCGGTTCTTGATGTGGCTCCGTCATCTCCTCGTCATTGTGCTCGATCGCAACCCCAGCAGGTTGTTCAGCACGACGCTCACGTGTTCTCCGCCCCGACATTATCCGACCCTTGCTTGATGATCGAACCATCCTAGCGCTCTTCCGCCTCTTGTGCTCCCTGACCTCGTGAGACGAGTGTCGTGTGGGTTCTTGCGGGACAGCGCGTTCTCTCTATTGATAAGCAGATTGCCTTGGCGGGGCAATGTCATGACGCCTGGATGGCATGTCTTCTGGCGGGTTGTCCCTGGTGATCGCACTGGTGGATGTGGTGCAACTGATTGCCTTCTGCATGTTGTCAATGGCCTTGACACACTTATGGATGATCTTGTCTTGAAACTTGCACCACCTTTGGGTTAGACTGAGCTTCCGGTGTGCTTCAGCGAGACTCTTGCTTTCTCGTGAAGGGGGCTTGTGTTCTTCAAAGTGGTAGCGGCTCGTGTCATAGTTCTCCCAATTGGTCTCCTCATTGTCACTCTGACCTTCTACTTCTTCAGCATTTCGGGACGCGGATCCTCCAATCACAGCATGGAGGATTTCTTGTGGTGGCGAGAAGTCGATGTTGTCTCTCATCGTGATGGTTGTCATTTCACTGAATGGGAGAAGAAAAGTTGCTTCGCCTGTTGACGGGTGATCAAACTTGAAAGCGTACCTCCCGTCATAGACCTTATGTTCGATCACATGGGCAAGCTTGAGATGGGCGATATCCATCCAACGTGGTTGGATTGGATCCGGTCGCAGCGGGACGTCGCACGATAGGAGAATTGGTGTGACCACTCCTCCAATGCAAAGGGCTCCTTTCGCGTTCTTCTTGTCATTGGCCATTGCCCACCCTCTGTAGCTGCATAAGTGATTGAGAAGATACATTGACGGTGGTGTGTCATTGGTATCTCCCTTCATCGTTTTCCCGTCCTTGGTGTAACGGAGGAAACTTAGCAGCGCCAGGTCTAAAGTCTCCATGTCTTGGTTCGTCACAGTGGCAGATATCTCCCTAGCGTAAGGGACATTGGCCATGGCTCTTTGGAAATAGCGAATGGCGGGATTGCGGATGGAGTTGCTCTTGGATCTTGCGGAGTTGAAGCTGGTGGTGTCTCCGATTGTGTTCCACAAAGATTTCAATTCCTCTCGGGCAAACTTCGGTTTCATTCCCGTGCCACTGGGAAACCCAAACATGGATTCCAGCGTCTTGATCGCCATGATATAGTCGCGGTCGTCGATGGTGAAGCTTAAGTAACCAAGCCCTTCTTCTCTTAACTCAACAGCTAACAACCCCTCAAACAATTCCACTTGAAGTGATGAAAGGAATTGAAGTGTCTCATCCTCATAGGTAGGATAGGGATGAGACATGAGTGTTGTCATGTGGCATTTCTCGAACAAGAGCTGAACGTCTTCCAAGATGCCTAACTCCGCCATTGTCTCCGGGTGAGGATATCTTGTTCCCCAAAACGGATTTCTTTTGAGAGCGTTGTAGTAGTCTCCCGGCGTCAGCTTGTCTTCTTTCATTAGGGACTTGGTGGTCTTGCGGGTTTGCTCTGGAATGTACTCCGCATCATCTTCCATCTCTTCATCAATTAGCTCATAATTTTCCGTCATTGACCTCTTCCCTCTGGCTATCTCTTCTCTTCTCCTGTCATTGGCGACTGCTCGCTCTGTTTCCTCCACAAATCGCCTATACTCATCTGCTTCTCTCTCTGGCCTAGTTGACCAAGATTCAACATCATCAACATTGTAGTCGGCATCCATAGATGATTCGTAGCTGTGTGAACTCATCTTGAAGCTGAAATCGATTTGAAACTCACAACTAAAGCTCAGTAGGTTAGTGAGAAACAAACAAAGACAATGAAAGAAATGACTTCGTATTGATATAGAGTTGTGATCGAGTAGAATTTGATAGTGAGAGCTCAGGTCGCGATCGAGTGAAGCAAGCAAATGAGAGACAGGGTTGCGATAGAGTAGTTTCTGAGGTTCTGTTTTAGTCAATAACAGCTAGCAACAACGAAAGAGTTGAGAGCGTTTTTGGTAGTGAAGTAGAGAGATAAACAAGAGAGATGTTTTGAAATCACAAGTGATGAAGAAAAGTGAAGAGTGATGACACTTATCTCCCTTTGCGATTTGAATGAGTGGAGGAGGTGTGTTGCTTTTAAACGGACGGATGGGATGCAATGCCCGTTATGATGTCGGCAACGTGATAAGGTGACAAAACATGGTGCTTTATGTCGGCAGGATGGGGTTCCTTCAAGTCACACGCCTTGTGATCGAGTATGGGTTGTTGATCCTTTAATTTCGTGTCATGGGCTACAATTGGACACAGCATGGGCTTTTTGGAGTTTTGGTGGAGATTGAAATCCAGTAGGCTTAATGGGACTGAGGTTTGTCATTGACGTTCTGTGGACACTTTCACTCCTCCTTGCGATCTAGTAGAAAATTGTTATCCCGAATCTACTATATCGCACTCCTGAGCTTTCACTCCTATGTTGTGATCGAGTATTTGAAAAAAAATTTGGAAAATTTTCATTTTAACACTCGATCACATCCTTGTTGATCACTCCAGCTGTTATTCATTTCCTGAGAATCAAAGACACAACCAAAACGAATCAAAAGTAACAAATAAATAAAAAGTATATACAGGGATAGTCATGGGACTTCCTCCCAAGTGAGCTTGTTTAGAGTCTCTAGCTTGACTCCTCACACTAATCAAGTGGAGAAAATGTGACAGAGGGAACTTGAGAAGTCCTCCTCTTCACTGATATCATCATCATACTCAGCATCCTCCCTTAACAGTTGCACAGCTGAGTACTCAATTCTTCTTTCCTCATAGTATGATGCTTCCTCCTCTGGAGGGTAGTCTTTCTCTTCTGACCAATCCTAGGTGATCTCCTTTCTTGAAATCGTGTCATGGTTGAGCTGGGGCTGAACCTCCTTTTGCATTCGACTTAGTTTGTCTCTAAGCTTTTCAACAGTGTAGCTCAGCTTCTGAATGGTTCTGTTCTGTAGATCAGTCTTCCTTTTGAGTTCCAGCCAATCAAGTGAGGAGGGTATACTCGATCGAGTAGTCGAGTTCGATGGCGGAGTTTGAACCGAAATTTGCTCCTTCCCTCTTTTGATCTCAAGGCCTTCACTTGGATCCGCTCTCTGGACCTCTAAGGTTTTTCCTTCTGTTGGTGGCCTTGTCGGAAATTTGTTGATGTCAAACTGTAACTTGACATGCCTCCCAAGGTTGAGATCAATCTTACCATATCTGACATCTATTACTGCTCCCACTGAGGCTAACAAAGGTCTTCCTAAGATCAAAGGATCCTTAGACTCTTCATCCATTTCAAGCACGACAAAATCAGTGGGTACCTCAACTCCATCTATCATTACTGGCACGTTCTCTAGAATGCTGAAAGGTCTCCTTGTAGTTCTATCAGCAAGGATCAAAGTGATGTCACAGGGCTTATACTGAACGAACCCCAGCTTCCTTGCCACAGAGAGTGGCATTAAACTGACTGAGGCTCCTAGATCACATAGACAATTGTTGAAAGTCAATTACCTAATCGAACATGGCAGAGTGAAAGATCCAGGATCTTCCAGCTTCTCTTGAATAATCCTCTCACCAGCGGCTTGATGCATAATGACATCGTCTTCGTCATCTGAATCCTGATATATGTTGAGCCTTTCCAGTATCAGGTTTCTCACATCTTTGTGAGGGTCTGAAATCAACTTGAGAACTTCTACTAAGGGCATCACAGCTTCCATCTCACTAAGTTGTTTTTCTGCCAGAGATTCATATCTGCTTTTCCAAGCTTTCCTGAACGTCCATGGAAGAGCAAGTGAGGGTGATGGAGCTGGCTTGAATCGTTTCACCATCCTCTCGATTATAGCAGCCTTCTCCTCCAAGTCAGACTGAGCCTGATAGAAAGGTTGAGCTGAATAGTCGATCTCAGCAACAGAGACTTCAATCTGAGTGGAAGCTTCCCCTTCTTGAATTACGCTGTCCTCAGTGTTTGATGTAGAGACATGTTGAGTTGGCAGCTCTCGCTCATGTCTGATAGTGATTGCGTGTGCAGTGGCGTACTCCTTAGGGTTTTGGATTGCTTTTCCTGGAAGCTGGCCTGGGTTGTTTGTAACAGGTGGTGAAGTAGTGACGCCGTCCAGATACCGTACCCTTGTGTTCAATGATTCCAACCTGCTACTCAGTTCATTGAACTGTCTGTCAACTTTGTTGTTTAAGTCAGCTATCTTCTTAGCAGATTCCATTACCCCTGCGGCTTGACCTTGCATGATCTGTTGGAGCATATTCTTGATGTCTGATTCTTGGGGTGCAGAGGCCTGATGTTGTTGTGGTGTGAAACCAGGTGGTGGCTGTTGCTGTTGATACCCTCCTTGGAACTGTTGCTTAGGAATGAACCCTTGGTTTTGGTTGTAAGTAACAAACGGTTTGGGTTGGTTCTGCTGCAGCTGCTGTTGAGGGTAAACTTGGTCTTGAGGATTGGCGACATTTGTGCTTCTGTATGACAGATTTGGGTTGGGTCTGTAATTGTTGTACCCTTTGTTGTAGCCGCCTTGGTTCTGAACATAACTGATTTCAGCGCCCTGATCATTCTCCCCCTCTTGGATTTGGAATACTTCGTCTTCAGAGGCGAAGTGAACATGCTTCTGCTGCACTTGGAGGAGTTTGTCGATTTTGTCATGGAGAGCTTTAATCTCTCGGCGGTGCTTGTCATCAGATTCAGTACTGGTGCGGATGCTTCTGTCATAATCCTCGTTGTAATTGCCATCCGACTGAGCCAAGTTTTCAACTAGCTCCCATCCGTCTTCGACATCCTTGTTCAGGAAATTCCCGTTGGAGGCGGTGTCAAGGAGCATACGTATCTTAGGCAGGACGCCTCTGTAAAGTGTGCTGAGAAGAGATGCTTCCTTAAATCCGTGATGGGCATTTGGTTTGATAACCCTTAAAGCGCTCCCAAGCTTCACAGAAGCTTTCATTTTGCTTCTGAGTGAATCCGGATATCTCGTTCCGGAGTCTTGCAGTCCTGGAGTTGGAGAAGAATTTTGCCAAGAAGGCCTTTTTGCAGTCATCCCAGGTCGTGATTGATCCCTGGGGTAGCGTTTTTTCCCACAGATGGGCTTTATCTCCAAGTGAAAATGGGAACAAGCGAAGCTTGAAACCATCTTCACTAACTCCATTGATTTTAGTAAGGCCACAGAGCCTTTCAAACTCGTCAAGATGATCTAGCGGATCCTCCATTGGCAGGCCATGAAACTTGTTCCCCTGAACCATAGCAATGAGACCGCTTTTGATCTCAAAGTTGTTGTTCTGTACTGGAGGTGGAACGATCCATGACGCTGGTTGTGGTTGTGAGGGAAGTCACCAGCACCAATGTTGGTAGGTTGCTCTTGCTCATCTACAACGTCAGCCATTGTGTCTGTTTCTGTCTGTTCTCTTAGTTGGCGAGCAATACGGTCGATGTTATCGTTGAATAGGAGGTTCTGATTTCCTTGTGACCGTGTATGCATGCAACAGATAGCAGCCGTGCTATAACAGACGAATCAGAGATGCGTCTGGAAAGCAGGTTGCAAGGTACCTGAAACACAAAGACAGAAAAGGCACAATGTTAGTAACTTGTGTAACAAAAACGAACTTGATCTTAATGTTTCTAATGATCTCAAATATAGCAAACAAACACCAAACTGGCAACGGCGCCAAATTGATAGTAGGATTTTACTCAATTAATCCCTAAAACACTATCTTGTCGTTGTAGTATTTTAGGATGTCAATCCAATCCGGTGTGATGCAAACAGATGAGATATGATCAGAAAGCTCTAAGTCAAGCCAAGCAGAAAGTTGGTTTGTTCTAACAGTCCTAGTATGCAATAACAGAAATGAAGTGAAACTAAAAGCAGGAATGGCAATAGCAGGCAAGTGAATGACAAAGCAGAAATGATAACAGGCAATCAAATGGATAAACGATTCCTAAGGATGGGGTAATCGAATAGTGTGGTCTACTTAATCTATTCAGGCGGTTGACAAAACTTCACAGAAGCTATCCCTAGACAACAAGTTCAACAACAGATTAATTCACTCCCGTGATAGAAATCCTCAAGCAAAGCTAGACACTGACCTAAATCCCTTTAGCGATCTCTAACTAAGCAGGCATTATCGAATCAACATGTTAAAGTCAATACCCTCTCTACAGCCAATCCCTTGGGGTAGAGTCAGATATCTCTGGAATTAATAGGATCCAACGCCCATTAAACGCCTTCTGAGCGCTGGACGTCTGGACTCATACTCCACATTAGCCAGTGAAATAAGCAATAAGCGCAACTAATCCAGAAGGGATTCTAGAATTCTAAACTCAACCACCTAAAACGACCAAGTAAACCACAACTATTCTATCCCATCCTCAGAAATACAGTTCACTACTCAGACATAATCAAAGATAATAACAAAGCAACAATTGAAAACATGATGACAGAAATGACGAAAGACTTAAACGAAAACTGAATATCAAATACTTGAGAACGAAACTACAAAGTCGCAGGAGAAACACTGCGGCTATCAAAGTTGCGAAAATGTAAAAGCGAAATAAAACGGATAATAGCGGATGCTAGCCGACGCCCTAGGAAAACCCTAAGAGGTAGTTTATATAAGCGAAAAAATGAAACAAATAAGGAAACTAAATATATAGCGAATCTTCACGTCATGATCCTGCGACCGAATGTGTCATTGGCATCTGACGGGCTGAAATGAGCTTCCTAGTGATCGAGTATGTCATTGATCAAACTGGGTTTCAGGGGCTCCGTCTTGCGATCGAGTGAAATGCAGTGAAGTCGAGATTGAATGGTCCAGCGACCTTGTGATCGAGTGCGATCGAGTGGATGTCATGAGGGTGTGATCGAGTGGTTTCGATGGGGTGATTCCTCCGGCTTCGCGATTGAGTGAAACTGAGCTGTTTGCTTCTCCGGGGTTGCGATAGAGTGATTTGCCCTGGCAGGGCTACGAGGCTGCGATAGAGTACTTTTGCCGAAGGCGTCATTGGGCATTCTGACTTCATGTTCTATTTTTCCTCTGTTTGAACTCCAAAAGCATCCAAAGTACCTGAAAACAACCAAATATGCCATGCACATGCAATCCTAATGCAAAATCGTCCAAAGTATGTAAAACACACTAAAACGACTCCTAATGAGATGAAATGTGGATGAAACAATGACAAAGTGGTGAAGAATGAATGCCTAAATCATGAAAATTATCGACATATCAAACTAGAACCGCAATTGATTCCCAAAAGCTAAAGTAGTGTTTCCTTGTTAGAAGATACAAAGCCAAAGCCTCATACGGATTTTGGCTACACCATCAAAGCTTTGAGAAGCAATAAGAAGCTTGGTTAGTGTTTTGGAGTCAAATATGACTAGATGTCATGTGTACGATTGAGTATAAGAATTGCAACTGGTTCCCAAAAGATAAAGTAGTGTTTCCAAGTTAAAAGATATAAAGCCAAAGACTCCTACGTACTTCGACTACACAATCAAAGCTTTTATAAGCAATAAGAAGCTTGGTTAGTGTTTTGGAGTCAAATATGACTTGATGTCATGTGTATGATTGAGTATAAGAACTAGAACCACAACCGGTTCCCAAAAGCTAAAGTAGTGGTTCCTTGTTGTAAGATACATAGACAAAGACTCATACGGACTTTGACTACATCATCAAAGCTTTGAAAAGCAATAAAAAGCTTGGTTAGTGTTTTAGAGTCAAATATAACTATATGTCATCTATATGATTTAGTATAAGAACTAGAATCTCAAGTGGATCTTGAAAGCCTAAGTAGTGTTTTCTTGTTAGAAGATACAAAGCCAAAGAATCATACAGACTTCGGCTTTACCATCAAAGCTTTAAGAAGTAAGAAGAAGCTTGGATAGTGTTTTGGAGTCAAATATGACTAGATGTCATATGTATGATTGAGTATAAGAACTAGAACCCCAACCAAATCCCAAAAGCTAAAGTAGTGTTTCCATGCTCGAAGAGACAAAGCCAAAGAGACATACGGACTTCGGCTAAACCATCAAAGCCTTGAGAAGCAATAAGAAGCTTGGTTAGTGTTTTAGAGTTAAATATGGCTAGATGTCATGTGTATGATTGAGTATAAGAACTAGAACCGCAATTGATTCCCAAAAGCTAAAGTAGTGTTTCCTTGTTAGAAGATACAAAGCCAAAGCATCATACGGATTTTGGCTACACCATCAAAGCTTTGAGAAGCAATAAGAAGCTTGGTTAGTGTTTTGGAGTCAAATATGACTAGATGTCATGTGTACGATTGAGTATAAGAATTGCAACTTGTTCCCAAAAGCTAAAGTAGTGTTTCCAAGTTAAAAGATATAAAGCCAAAGACTCATACGTACTTCGACTACACAATCAAAGCTTTTATAAGCAATAAGAAGCTGGTTAGTGTTTTGGAGTCAAATATGACTTGATGTCATGTGTATGATTGAGTATAAGAACTAGAACCCCAACCGGTTCCCAAAAGCTAAAGTAGTGGTTCCTTGTTGTAAGATACATAGACAAAGACTCATACGGACTTTGACTACATCATCAAAGCTTTGAAAAGCAATAAAAAGCTTGGTTAGTGTTTTAGAGTCAAATATAACTATATGTCATCTATATGATTTAGTATAAGAACTAGAATCTCAAGTGGATCTTGAAAGTCTAAGTAGTGTTTTCTTGTTAGAAGATACAAAGCCAAAGAATCATACAGACTTCGGCTTTACCATCAAAGCTTTAAGAAGTAAGAAGAAGCTTGGATAGTGTTTTGGAGTCAAATATGACTAGATGTCATATGTATGATTGAGTATAAGAACTAGAACCCCAACCAAATCCCAAAAGCTAAAGTAGTGTTTCCATGCTCGAAGAGACAAAGCCAAAGAGACATACGGACTTCGGCTAAACCATCAAAGCCTTGAGAAGCAATAAGAAGCTTGGTTAGTGTTTTAGAGTTAAATATGACTAGATGTCATGTGTATGATTGAGTATAAGAACTAGAACCGCAATTGATTCCCAAAAGCTAAAGTAGTGTTTCCTTGTTAGAAGATACAAAGCCAAAGCCTCATACGGATTTTGGCTACACCATAAAAGCTTTGAGAAGCAATAAGAAGCTTGGTTAGTGTTTTGGAGTCAAAAATGACTAGATGTCATGTGTACGATTGAGTATAAGAATTGCAACTGGTTCCCAAAAGCTAAAGTAGTGTTTCCAAGTTAAAAGATATAAAGCCAAAGACTCATACGTACTTCGACTACACAATCAAAGCTTTTATAAGCAATAAGAAGCTTGGTTAGTGTTTTGGAGTCAAATATGACTTGATGTCATGTGTATGATTGAGTATAAGAACTAGAACCACAACTGGTTCCCAAAAGCTAAAGTAGTGGTTCCTTGTTGTAAGATACATAGACAAAGACTCATACGGACTTTGACTACATCATCAAAGCTTTGAAAAGCAATAAAATGCTTGGTTAGTGTTTTAGAGTCAAATATAACTATATGTCATCTATATGATTTAGTATAAGAATTAGAATCTCAAGTGGATCTTGAAAGCCTAAGTAGTGTTTTCTTGTTAGAAGATACAAAGCCAAAGAATCATACAGACTTCGGCTTTACCATCAAAGCTTTAAGAACTAAGAAGAAGCTTGGATAGTGTTTTGGAGTCAAATATGACTAGATGTCATATGTATCATTGAGTATAAGAACTACAACAGCAAATATATCCCAAAAGCTAAAGTAGTATTTCCATACTAGAAGATACAAAGCGAAAGAGTCATACGGACTTTAGCTACACCATCAAAGCTTTGAGAAGCAATAAGACGCTTGGTTAGTGTTTTAGAGTTAAATATGACTTTCATATATATGATTGAGTATAAGAACTAGAACCGTAGGTGATTCGCAAAACCTAAAGTTGTGTTTCCGTGTTTAAAGATACAAAGCCAAAGATTCATACGGACTTCGGCTACATCATCAAAGCTTTAAGAAGAAATAAGAAGCTTGGTTACTGTTTTGGAGTCAAATATGACTAGATGTAATATATGATTGAGTATAAGAACTAGAACCGCAACTGATTCCCAAAAGCTAAAGTAGTGCTCCATATTTAGAAGATACAAAGCCAAAGACTCCTACGGACTTCGACTACACTACCAAAGCTTTTAGAAGCAACAAGAAGGTTGGTTAGTGTTTTGGAGTCAAATATGACTAGATGTCATCTGTTTGATTGAGGTTAAGAACTAGTACCACAACCGGTTCCCAAAAGCTAAAGTACTGTTTCCATGCTAGAAGATACAAAGCGAAAGAGTCATACGGACTTCGGCGACACAATCAAAACTTTGAGAAGCAATAAGAAGCTTGGGTAGTGTATTGGAGTTAAATATGACTAGATGTCATGTGTATGATTGAGTATAAGAACTGGACCACAACCTATTTCTAAAAGCTAAAGTAGTGTTTCCTTGTTAGAAGATACAAAGGCAAAGACTCATACGGACTTCAGGTTCACCATCAAAGCTTTGACAAGCAACAAGAAGCTTGGTTAGTGTTTTGTTGTCAAATATGACTAGATGTCATGTGTATGATTGAGTATAAAACTAGAACATCAAATAGATCCCAAAAATAAAAGTATTATTACCATACTAGAAGATACAAAGCCAAAGAGTCATAGGGACTTCGGCTACACCATCAAACTTTTGAGAAGCAATAAGAAGCTTGTTTAGTGGTTTATAGTTAAATATGAGTAGATGTCATATATATGATTGAGTATAAGAACTAGAACCACAGGTGATTCCCAAAAGCTAAAGTAATGTTTCCTTGTTTGAAGATACAAAGCCAAAGATTCATACGGACTTCGGCTACACCATCAAAGCTTTGAGAAGCAATAAGAAGCTTGGTTACTGTTTTGGAGTCAAATATGACTAGATGTCATATGTATGATTGAGTATAAGAACTAGAACCGCAACCGAATCCCAAAAGCTAAACTAGTGTTTCCATTCTAGAAGATACAAAGCCAAAGAGTCATACGGACTTCGGCTAAACCATCCAAGCCTTGAGAAGCAATAAGAAGCTTGGTTAGTGTTTTAGAGTTAAATTTGACTAGATGTCATGTGTATGATTGAGTATAAGAACTAGAACCACAACTGATTCCCAAATGCTAAAGTAGTGTTTCCTTGTTAGAAGATACAAAGCCAAAGATTCATACGGACTTCGGCTAAACCATCAACGCATTGAGAAGCAATAGGAAACTTGGTTAGTGTTTTGGAGTCAAATATGACTATATGTCATATGTATGATTGAGTATAAAAACTAGAACCGCAACCGGATGCCAAAAGCTAAAGTATTGTTTCCGTGTTAGAAGATACAAAGCCAAAGACTCATACGGATTTTGGCTACACAATCAAAGCTTTGAGAAGCAATAAGAAGCTTGGTTAGTGTTTTGGAGTCAAATATGACAAGATGTCATGTGTACAATTAAGTAAAAAAACTAGAACCGCAACCGGATCGCTAAAGCTAAAGTAGTATTTCCATTCTAGAAGATACAAAGCCGAAGACGCTTACTGACTTCGGCTTCACCATCAAAGCTTTCAGAAGCAAGAAGAAGCTTGGTTAGCGTTTTGTTGTCAAATATGACTTGATGTCATGTGTATGATTGAGTATAAAACTAGAACAGCAAATTGATCCCAAAAGCTAAATTAGTATTTCCATACAAGAAGATACAAAGCCAAAGAGTCATGCGGACTTCGGCTACACCATCAAATCTTTGAGAAGCAATAAGAAGCTTGGTTTGTGTTTTAGAGTTAAATATGACTAGATGTCATATATATGATTGAGTATAAGAATTAGAACCCCAAGTAGTTCCCAAAAGCTAAAGTAGTGTTTCCTTGTTAGAAGATACAAAGCGAAAGACTCATACGGATTTCGGCTACACCATCAAAGCTTTGAGAAGCAATAAGAAGCTTGGTTAGTGTTTTGGAGTCAAATATGACTAGATGTCATGTGTACGATTGAGTATAAGAATTGCAACTGGTTCCCAAAAGCTAAAGTAGTGTTTCCAAGTTAAAAGATATAAAGCCAAAGACTCCTACGTACTTCGACTACACAATCAAAGCTTTTATAAGCAATAAGAAGCTTGGTTAGTGTTTTGGAGTCAAATATGACTTGATGTCATGTGTATGATTGAGTATAAGAACTAGAACCACAACCGGTTCCCAAAAGCTAAAGTAGTGGTTCCTTGTTGTAAGATACATAGACAAAGACTCATACGGACTTTGACTACATCATCAAAGCTTTGAAAAGCAATAAAAAGCTTGGTTAGTGTTTTAGAGTCAAATATAACTATATGTCATCTATATGATTTAGTATAAGAACTAGAATCTCAAGTGGATCTTGAAAGCCTAAGTAGTGTTTTCTTGTTAGAAGATACAAAGCCAAAGAATCATACAGACTTCGGCTTTACCATCAAAGCTTTAAGAAGTAAGAAGAAGCTTGGATAGTGTTTTGGAGTCAAATATGACTAGATGTCATATGTATGATTGAGTATAAGAACTAGAACCCCAACCAAATCCCAAAAGCTAAAGTAGTGTTTCCATGCTCGAAGAGACAAAGCCAAAGAGACATACGGACTTCGGCTAAACCATCAAAGCCTTGAGAAGCAATAAGAAGCTTGGTTAGTGTTTTGGAGTCAAATATGACTTGATGTCATGTGTATGATTGAGTATAAGAACTAGAACCACAACTGGTTCCCAAAAGCTAAAGTAGTGTTTCCAAGTTAAAAGATATAAAGCCAAAGACTCATACGTACTTCGACTACACAATCAAAGCTTTTATAAGCAATAAGAAGCTTGGTTAGTGTTTTGGAGTCAAATATGACTTGATGTCATGTGTATGATTGAGTATAAGAACTAGAACCACAACTGGTTCCCAAAAGCTAAAGTAGTGGTTCCTTGTTGTAAGATACATAGACAAAGACTCATACGGACTTTGACTACATCATCAAAGCTTTGAAAAGCAATAAAATGCTTGGTTAGTGTTTTAGAGTCAAATATAACTATATGTCATCTATATGATTTAGTATAAGAATTAGAATCTCAAGTGGATCTTGAAAGCCTAGTAGTGTTTTCTTGTTAGAAGATACAAAGCCAAAGAATCATACAGACTTCGGCTTTACCATCAAAGCTTTAAGAACTAAGAAGAAGCTTGGATAGTGTTTTGGAGTCAAATATGACTAGATGTCATATGTATCATTGAGTATAAGAACTACAACAGCAAATATATCCCAAAAGCTAAAGTAGTATTTCCATACTAGAAGATACAAAGCGAAAGAGTCATACGGACTTTAGCTACACCATCAAAGCTTTGAGAAGCAATAAGACGCTTGGTTAGTGTTTTAGAGTTAAATATGACTTTCATATATATGATTGAGTATAAGAACTAGAACCGTAGGTGATTCGCAAAACCTAAAGTTGTGTTTCCGTGTTTAAAGATACAAAGCCAAAGATTCATACGGACTTCGGCTACATCATCAAAGCTTTAAGAAGAAATAAGAAGCTTGGTTACTGTTTTGGAGTCAAATATGACTAGATGTAATATATGATTGAGTATAAGAACTAGAACCGCAACTGATTCCCAAAAGCTAAAGTAGTGCTCCATATTTAGAAGATACAAAGCCAAAGACTCCTACGGACTTCGACTACACTACCAAAGCTTTTAGAAGCAACAAGAAGGTTGGTTAGTGTTTTGGAGTCAAATATGACTAGATGTCATCTGTTTGATTGAGGTTAAGAACTAGTACCACAACCGGTTCCCAAAAGCTAAAGTACTGTTTCCATGCTAGAAGATACAAAGCGAAAGAGTCATACGGACTTCGGCGACACAATCAAAACTTTGAGAAGCAATAAGAAGCTTGGGTAGTGTATTGGAGTTAAATATGACTAGATGTCATGTGTATGATTGAGTATAAGAACTGGACCACAACCTATTTCTAAAAGCTAAAGTAGTGTTTCCTTGTTAGAAGATACAAAGGCAAAGACTCATACGGACTTCAGGTTCACCATCAAAGCTTTGACAAGCAACAAGAAGCTTGGTTAGTGTTTTGTTGTCAAATATGACTAGATGTCATGTGTATGATTGAGTATAAAACTAGAACATCAAATAGATCCCAAAAATAAAAGTATTATTACCATACTAGAAGATACAAAGCCAAAGAGTCATAGGGACTTCGGCTACACCATCAAACTTTTGAGAAGCAATAAGAAGCTTGTTTAGTGGTTTATAGTTAAATATGAGTAGATGTCATATATATGATTGAGTATAAGAACTAGAACCACAGGTGATTCCCAAAAGCTAAAGTAATGTTTCCTTGTTTGAAGATACAAAGTCAAAGATTCATACGGACTTCGGCTACACCATCAAAGCTTTGAGAAGCAATAAGAAGCTTGGTTACTGTTTTGGAGTCAAATATGACTAGATGTCATATGTATGATTGAGTATAAGAACTAGAACCGCAACCGAATCCCAAAAGCTAAACTAGTGTTTCCATTCTAGAAGATACAAAGCCAAAGAGTCATACGGACTTCGGCTAAACCATCCAAGCCTTGAGAAGCAATAAGAAGCTTGGTTAGTGTTTTAGAGTTAAATTTGACTAGATGTCATGTGTATGATTGAGTATAAGAACTAGAACCACAACTGATTCCCAAATGCTAAAGTAGTGTTTCCTTGTTAGAAGATACAAAGCCAAAGATTCATACGGACTTCGGCTAAACCATCAACGCATTGAGAAGCAATAGGAAACTTGGTTAGTGTTTTGGAGTCAAATATGACTATATGTCATATGTATGATTGAGTATAAAAACTAGAACCGCAACCGGATGCCAAAAGCTAAAGTATTGTTTCCGTGTTAGAAGATACAAAGCCAAAGACTCATACGGATTTTGGCTACACCATCAAAGCTTTGAGAAGCAATAAGAAGCTTGGTTAGTGTTTTGGAGTCAAATATGACAAGATGTCATGTGTACAATTAAGTAAAAAAACTAGAACCGCAACCGGATCGCTAAAGCTAAAGTAGTATTTCCATTCTAGAAGATACAAAGCCAAAGACGCTTACTGACTTCGGCTTCACCATCAAAGCTTTCAGAAGCAAGAAGAAGCTTGGTTAGCGTTTTGTTGTCAAATATGACTTGATGTCATGTGTATGATTGAGTATAAAACTAGAACAGCAAATTGATCCCAAAAGCTAAATTAGTATTTCCATACAAGAAGATACAAAGCCAAAGAGTCATGCGGACTTCGGCTACACCATCAAATCTTTGAGAAGCAATAAGAAGCTTGGTTTGTGTTTTAGAGTTAAATATGACTAGATGTCATATATATGATTGAGTATAAGAATTAGAACCCCAAGTAGTTCCCAAAAGCTAAAGTAGTGTTTCCTTGTTAGAAGATACAAAGCGAAAGACTCATACGGATTTCGGCTACACCATCAAAGCTTTGAGAAGCAATAAGAAGCTTGGTTAGTGTTTTGGAGTCAAATATGACTAGATGTCATGTGTACGATTGAGTATAAGAATTGCAACTGGTTCCCAAAAGCTAAAGTAGTGTTTCCAAGTTAAAAGATATAAAGCCAAAGACTCCTACGTACTTCGACTACACAATCAAAGCTTTTATAAGCAATAAGAAGCTTGGTTAGTGTTTTGGAGTCAAATATGACTTGATGTCATGTGTATGATTGAGTATAAGAACTAGAACCACAACTGATTCCCAAATGCTAAAGTAGTGTTTCCTTGTTAGAAGATACAAAGCCAAAGATTCATACGGACTTCGGCTAAACCATCAACGCATTGAGAAGCAATAGGAAACTTGGTTAGTGTTTTGGAGTCAAATATGACTATATGTCATATGTATGATTGAGTATAAAAACTAGAACCGCAACCGGATGCCAAAAGCTAAAGTATTGTTTCCGTGTTAGAAGATACAAAGCCAAAGACTCATACGGATTTTGGCTACACCATCAAAGCTTTGAGAAGCAATAAGAAGCTTGGTTAGTGTTTTGGAGTCAAATATGACAAGATGTCATGTGTACAATTAAGTAAAAAAACTAGAACCGCAACCGGATCGCTAAAGCTAAAGTAGTATTTCCATTCTAGAAGATACAAAGCCAAAGACGCTTACTGACTTCGGCTTCACCATCAAAGCTTTCAGAAGCAAGAAGAAGCTTGGTTAGCGTTTTGTTGTCAAATATGACTTGATGTCATGTGTATGATTGAGTATAAAACTAGAACAGCAAATTGATCCCAAAAGCTAAATTAGTATTTCCATACAAGAAGATACAAAGCCAAAGAGTCATGCGGACTTCGGCTACACCATCAAATCTTTGAGAAGCAATAAGAAGCTTGGTTTGTGTTTTAGAGTTAAATATGACTAGATGTCATATATATGATTGAGTATAAGAATTAGAACCCCAAGTAGTTCCCAAAAGCTAAAGTAGTGTTTCCTTGTTAGAAGATACAAAGCGAAAGACTCATACGGATTTCGGCTACACCATCAAAGCTTTGAGAAGCAATAAGAAGCTTGGTTAGTGTTTTGGAGTCAAATATGACTAGATGTCATGTGTACGATTGAGTATAAGAATTGCAACTGGTTCCCAAAAGCTAAAGTAGTGTTTCCAAGTTAAAAGATATAAAGCCAAAGACTCCTACGTACTTCGACTACACAATCAAAGCTTTTATAAGCAATAAGAAGCTTGGTTAGTGTTTTGGAGTCAAATATGACTTGATGTCATGTGTATGATTGAGTATAAGAACTAGAACCACAACCGGTTACCAAAAGCTAAAGTAGTGGTTCCTTGTTGTAAGATACATAGACAAAGACTCATACGGACTTTGACTACATCATCAAAGCTTTGAAAAGCAATAAAAAGCTTGGTTTGTGTTTTAGAGTTAAATATGACTAGATGTCATATATATGATTGAGTATAAGAATTAGAACCCCAAGTAGTTCCCAAAAGCTAAAGTAGTGTTTCCTTGTTAGAAGATACAAAGCGAAAGACTCATACGGATTTCGGCTACACCATCAAAGCTTTGAGAAGCAATAAGAAGCTTGGTTAGTGTTTTGGAGTCAAATATGACTAGATGTCATGTGTACGATTGAGTATAAGAATTGCAACTGGTTCCCAAAAGATAAAGTAGTGTTTCCAAGTTAAAAGATATAAAGCCAAAGACTCCTACGTACTTCGACTACACAATCAAAGCTTTTATAAGCAATAAGAAGCTTGGTTAGTGTTTTGGAGTCAAATATGACTTGATGTCATGTGTATGATTGAGTATAAGAACTAGAACCACAACCGGTTCCCAAAAGCTAAAGTAGTGGTTCCTTGTTGTAAGATACATAGACAAAGACTCATACGGACTTTGACTACATCATCAAAGCTTTGAAAAGCAATAAAAAGCTTGGTTAGTGTTTTAGAGTCAAATATAACTATATGTCATCTATATGATTTAGTATAAGAACTAGAATCTCAAGTGGATCTTGAAAGCCTAAGTAGTGTTTTCTTGTTAGAAGATACAAAGCCAAAGAATCATACAGACTTCGGCTTTACCATCAAAGCTTTAAGAAGTAAGAAGAAGCTTGGATAGTGTTTTGGAGTCAAATATGACTAGATGTCATATGTATGATTGAGTATAAGAACTAGAACCCCAACCAAATCCCAAAAGCTAAAGTAGTGTTTCCATGCTCGAAGAGACAAAGCCAAAGAGACATACGGACTTCGGCTAAACCATCAAAGCCTTGAGAAGCAATAAGAAGCTTGGTTAGTGTTTTGGAGTCAAATATGACTTGATGTCATGTGTATGATTGAGTATAAGAACTAGAACCACAACTGGTTCCCAAAAGCTAAAGTAGTGGTTCCTTGTTGTAAGATACATAGACAAAGACTCATACGGACTTTGACTACATCATCAAAGCTTTGAAAAGCAATAAAATGCTTGGTTAGTGTTTTAGAGTCAAATATAACTATATGTCATCTATATGATTTAGTATAAGAATTAGAATCTCAAGTGGATCTTGAAAGCCTAAGTAGTGTTTTCTTGTTAGAAGATACAAAGCCAAAGAATCATACAGACTTCGGCTTTACCATCAAAGCTTTAAGAACTAAGAAGAAGCTTGGATAGTGTTTTGGAGTCAAATATGACTAGATGTCATATGTATCATTGAGTATAAGAACTACAACATCAAATATATCCCAAAAGCTAAAGTAGTATTTCCATACTAGAAGATACAAAGCGAAAGAGTCATACGGACTTTAGCTACACCATCAAAGCTTTGAGAAGCAATAAGACGCTTGGTTAGTGTTTTAGAGTTAAATATGACTTTCATATATATGATTGAGTATAAGAACTAGAACCGTAGGTGATTCGCAAAACCTAAAGTTGTGTTTCCGTGTTTAAAGATACAAAGCCAAAGATTCATACGAACTTCGGCTACATCATCAAAGCTTTAAGAAGAAATAAGAAGCTTGGTTACTGTTTTGGAGTCAAATATGACTAGATGTAATATATGATTGAGTATAAGAACTAGAACCGCAACTGATTCCCAAAAGCTAAAGTAGTGCTCCATATTTAGAAGATACAAAGCCAAAGACTCCTACGGACTTCGACTACACTACCAAAGCTTTTAGAAGCAACAAGAAGGTTGGTTAGTGTTTTGGAGTCAAATATGACTAGATGTCATCTGTTTGATTGAGGTTAAGAACTAGTACCACAACCGGTTCCCAAAAGCTAAAGTACTGTTTCCATGCTAGAAGATACAAAGCGAAAGAGTCATACGGACTTCGGCGACACAATCAAAACTTTGAGAAGCAATAAGAAGCTTGGGTAGTGTATTGGAGTTAAATATGACTAGACGTCATGTGTATGATTGAGTATAAGAACTGGACCACAACCTATTTCTAAAAGCTAAAGTAGTGTTTCCTTGTTAGAAGATACAAAGGCAAAGACTCATACGGACTTCAGGTTCACCATCAAAGCTTTGACAAGCAACAAGAAGCTTGGTTAGTGTTTTGTTGTCAAATATGACTAGATGTCATGTGTATGATTGAGTATAAAACTAGAACATCAATTAGATCCCAAAAATAAAAGTATTATTACCATACTAGAAGATACAAAGCCAAAGAGTCATAGGGACTTCGGCTACACCATCAAACTTTTGAGAAGCAATAAGAAGCTTGTTTAGTGGTTTATAGTTAAATATGAGTAGATGTCATATATATGATTGAGTATAAGAACTAGAACCGCAGGTGATTCCCAAAAGCTAAAGTAATGTTTCCTTGTTTGAAGATACAAAGCCAAAGATTCATACGGACTTCGGCTACACCATCAAAGCTTTGAGAAGCAATAAGAAGCTTGGTTACTGTTTTGGAGTCAAATATGACTAGATGTCATATGTATGATTGAGTATAAGAACTAGAACCGCAACCGAATCCCAAAAGCTAAACTAGTGTTTCCATTCTAGAAGATACAAAGCCAAAGAGTCATACGGACTTCGGCTAAACCATCCAAGCCTTGAGAAGCAATAAGAAGCTTGGTTAGTGTTTTAGAGTTAAATTTGACTAGATGTCATGTGTATGATTGAGTATAAGAACTAGAACCACAACTGATTCCCAAATGCTAAAGTAGTGTTTCCTTGTTAGAAGATACAAAGCCAAAGATTCATACGGACTTCGGCTAAACCATCAACGCATTGAGAAGCAATAGGAAACTTGGTTAGTGTTTTGGAGTCAAATATGACTATATGTCATATGTATGATTGAGTATAAAAACTAGAACCGCAACCGGATGCCAAAAGCTAAAGTATTGTTTCCGTGTTAGAAGATACAAAGCCAAAGACTCATACGGATTTTGGCTACACCATCAAAGCTTTGAGAAGCAATAAGAAGCTTGGTTAGTGTTTTGGAGTCAAATATGACAAGATGTCATGTGTACAATTAAGTAAAAAAACTAGAACCGCAACCGGATCGCTAAAGCTAAAGTAGTATTTCCATTCTAGAAGATACAAAGCCAAAGACGCTTACTGACTTCGGCTTCACCATCAAAGCTTTCAGAAGCAAGAAGAAGCTTGGTTAGCGTTTTGTTGTCAAATATGACTTGATGTCATGTGTATGATTGAGTATAAAACTAGAACAGCAAATTGATCCCAAAAGCTAAATTAGTATTTCCATACAAGAAGATACAAAGCCAAAGAGTCATGCGGACTTCGGCTACACCATCAAATCTTTGAGAAGCAATAAGAAGCTTGGTTTGTGTTTTAGAGTTAAATATGACTAGATGTCATATATATGATTGAGTATAAGAATTAGAACCCCAAGTAGTTCCCAAAAGCTAAAGTAGTGTTTCCTTGTTAGAAGATACAAAGCGAAAGACTCATACGGATTTCGGCTACACCATCAAAGCTTTGAGAAGCAATAAGAAGCTTGGTTAGTGTTTTGGAGTCAAATATGACTAGATGTCATGTGTACGATTGAGTATAAGAATTGCAACTGGTTCCCAAAAGCTAAAGTAGTGTTTCCAAGTTAAAAGATATAAAGCCAAAGACTCCTACGTACTTCGACTACACAATCAAAGCTTTTATAAGCAATAAGAAGCTTGGTTAGTGTTTTGGAGTCAAATATGACTTGATGTCATGTGTATGATTGAGTATAAGAACTAGAACCACAACCGGTTCCCAAAAGCTAAAGTAGTGTTTCCTTGTTAGAAGATACAAAGCCAAAGACTCATACGGACTTCGGCTAAACCATCAAAGCTTTGAAAAGCAATAAAAAGTTTGGTTAGTGTTTTAGAGTCAAATATAACTATATGTCATATGTATGATTGAGTATAAAAACTAGAACCGCAACCGGATGCCAAAAGCTAAAGTATTGTTTCCGTGTTAGAAGATACAAAGCCAAAGACTCATACGGATTTTGGCTACACCATCAAAGCTTTGAGAAGCAATAAGAAGCTTGGTTAGTGTTTTGGAGTCAAATATGACAAGATGTCATGTGTACAATTAAGTAAAAAAACTAGAACCGCAACCGGATCGCTAAAGCTAAAGTAGTATTTCCATTCTAGAAGATACAAAGCCAAAGACGCTTACTGACTTCGGCTTCACCATCAAAGCTTTCAGAAGCAAGAAGAAGCTTGGTTAGCGTTTTGTTGTCAAATATGACTTGATGTCATGTGTATGATTGAGTATAAAACTAGAACAGCAAATTGATCCCAAAAGCTAAATTAGTATTTCCATACAAGAAGATACAAAGCCAAAGAGTCATGCGGACTTCGGCTACACCATCAAATCTTTGAGAAGCAATAAGAAGCTTGGTTTGTGTTTTAGAGTTAAATATGACTAGATGTCATATATATGATTGAGTATAAGAATTAGAACCCCAAGTAGTTCCCAAAAGCTAAAGTAGTGTTTCCTTGTTAGAAGATACAAAGCGAAAGACTCATACGGATTTCGGCTACACCATCAAAGCTTTGAGAAGCAATAAGAAGCTTGGTTAGTGTTTTGGAGTCAAATATGACTAGATGTCATGTGTACGATTGAGTATAAGAATTGCAACTGGTTCCCAAAAGCTAAAGTAGTGTTTCCAAGTTAAAAGATATAAAGCCAAAGACTCCTACGTACTTCGACTACACAATCAAAGCTTTTATAAGCAATAAGAAGCTTGGTTAGTGTTTTGGAGTCAAATATGACTTGATGTCATGTGTATGATTGAGTATAAGAACTAGAACCACAACCGGTTCCCAAAAGCTAAAGTAGTGGTTCCTTGTTGTAAGATACATAGACAAAGACTCATACGGACTTTGACTACATCATCAAAGCTTTGAAAAGCAATAAAAAGCTTGGTTAGTGTTTTAGAGTCAAATATAACTATATGTCATCTATATGATTTAGTATAAGAACTAGAATCTCAAGTGGATCTTGAAAGCCTAAGTAGTGTTTTCTTGTTAGAAGATACAAAGCCAAAGAATCATACAGACTTCGGCTTTACCATCAAAGCTTTAAGAAGTAAGAAGAAGCTTGGATAGTGTTTTGGAGTCAAATATGACTAGATGTCATATGTATGATTGAGTATAAGAACTAGAACCCCAACCAAATCCCAAAAGCTAAAGTAGTGTTTCCATGCTCGAAGAGACAAAGCCAAAGAGACATACGGACTTCGGCTAAACCATCAAAGCCTTGAGAAGCAATAAGAAGCTTGGTTAGTGTTTTGGAGTCAAATATGACTTGATGTCATGTGTATGATTGAGTATAAGAACTAGAACCACAACTGGTTCCCAAAAGCTAAAGTAGTGGTTCCTTGTTGTAAGATACATAGACAAAGACTCATACGGACTTTGACTACATCATCAAAGCTTTGAAAAGCAATAAAATGCTTGGTTAGTGTTTTAGAGTCAAATATAACTATATGTCATCTATATGATTTAGTATAAGAATTAGAATCTCAAGTGGATCTTGAAAGCCTAAGTAGTGTTTTCTTGTTAGAAGATACAAAGCCAAAGAATCATACAGACTTCGGCTTTACCATCAAAGCTTTAAGAACTAAGAAGAAGCTTGGATAGTGTTTTGGAGTCAAATATGACTAGATGTCATATGTATCATTGAGTATAAGAACTACAACATCAAATATATCCCAAAAGCTAAAGTAGTATTTCCATACTAGAAGATACAAAGCGAAAGAGTCATACGGACTTTAGCTACACCATCAAAGCTTTGAGAAGCAATAAGACGCTTGGTTAGTGTTTTAGAGTTAAATATGACTTTCATATATATGATTGAGTATAAGAACTAGAACCGTAGGTGATTCGCAAAACCTAAAGTTGTGTTTCCGTGTTTAAAGATACAAAGCCAAAGATTCATACGAACTTCGGCTACATCATCAAAGCTTTAAGAAGAAATAAGAAGCTTGGTTACTGTTTTGGAGTCAAATATGACTAGATGTAATATATGATTGAGTATAAGAACTAGAACCGCAACTGATTCCCAAAAGCTAAAGTAGTGCTCCATATTTAGAAGATACAAAGCCAAAGACTCCTACGGACTTCGACTACACTACCAAAGCTTTTAGAAGCAACAAGAAGGTTGGTTAGTGTTTTGGAGTCAAATATGACTAGATGTCATCTGTTTGATTGAGGTTAAGAACTAGTACCACAACCGGTTCCCAAAAGCTAAAGTACTGTTTCCATGCTAGAAGATACAAAGCGAAAGAGTCATACGGACTTCGGCGACACAATCAAAACTTTGAGAAGCAATAAGAAGCTTGGGTAGTGTATTGGAGTTAAATATGACTAGACGTCATGTGTATGATTGAGTATAAGAACTGGACCACAACCTATTTCTAAAAGCTAAAGTAGTGTTTCCTTGTTAGAAGATACAAAGGCAAAGACTCATACGGACTTCAGGTTCACCATCAAAGCTTTGACAAGCAACAAGAAGCTTGGTTAGTGTTTTGTTGTCAAATATGACTAGATGTCATGTGTATGATTGAGTATAAAACTAGAACATCAATTAGATCCCAAAAATAAAAGTATTATTACCATACTAGAAGATACAAAGCCAAAGAGTCATAGGGACTTCGGCTACACCATCAAACTTTTGAGAAGCAATAAGAAGCTTGTTTAGTGGTTTATAGTTAAATATGAGTAGATGTCATATATATGATTGAGTATAAGAACTAGAACCGCAGGTGATTCCCAAAAGCTAAAGTAATGTTTCCTTGTTTGAAGATACAAAGCCAAAGATTCATACGGACTTCGGCTACACCATCAAAGCTTTGAGAAGCAATAAGAAGCTTGGTTACTGTTTTGGAGTCAAATATGACTAGATGTCATATGTATGATTGAGTATAAGAACTAGAACCGCAACCGAATCCCAAAAGCTAAACTAGTGTTTCCATTCTAGAAGATACAAAGCCAAAGAGTCATACGGACTTCGGCTAAACCATCCAAGCCTTGAGAAGCAATAAGAAGCTTGGTTAGTGTTTTAGAGTTAAATTTGACTAGATGTCATGTGTATGATTGAGTATAAGAACTAGAACCACAACTGATTCCCAAATGCTAAAGTAGTGTTTCCTTGTTAGAAGATACAAAGCCAAAGATTCATACGGACTTCGGCTAAACCATCAACGCATTGAGAAGCAATAGGAAACTTGGTTAGTGTTTTGGAGTCAAATATGACTATATGTCATATGTATGATTGAGTATAAAAACTAGAACCGCAACCGGATGCCAAAAGCTAAAGTATTGTTTCCGTGTTAGAAGATACAAAGCCAAAGACTCATACGGATTTTGGCTACACCATCAAAGCTTTGAGAAGCAATAAGAAGCTTGGTTAGTGTTTTGGAGTCAAATATGACAAGATGTCATGTGTACAATTAAGTAAAAAAACTAGAACCGCAACCGGATCGCTAAAGCTAAAGTAGTATTTCCATTCTAGAAGATACAAAGCCAAAGACGCTTACTGACTTCGGCTTCACCATCAAAGCTTTCAGAAGCAAGAAGAAGCTTGGTTAGCGTTTTGTTGTCAAATATGACTTGATGTCATGTGTATGATTGAGTATAAAACTAGAACAGCAAATTGATCCCAAAAGCTAAATTAGTATTTCCATACAAGAAGATACAAAGCCAAAGAGTCATGCGGACTTCGGCTACACCATCAAATCTTTGAGAAGCAATAAGAAGCTTGGTTAGTGTTTTAGAGTTAAATATGACTAGATGTCATGTGTATGATTGAGTATAAGAACTAGAACCGCAATTGATTCCCAAAAGCTAAAGTAGTGTTTCCTTGTTAGAAGATACAACGCCAAAGCCTCATACAGATTTTGGCTACACCATAAAAGCTTTGAGAAGCAATAAGAAGCTTGGTTAGTGTTATGGAGTCAAATATGACTAGATGTCATGTGTACGATTGAGTATAAGAATTGCAACTGGTTCCCAAAAGCTAAAGTAGTGTTTCCAAGTTAAAAGATATAAAGCCAAAGACTCATACGTACTTCGACTACACAATCAAAGCTTTTATAAGCAATAAGAAGCTTGGTTAGTGTTTTAGAGTCAAATATGACTTGATGTCATGTGTATGATTGAGTATAAGAACTAGAACCACAACTGGTTCCCAAAAGCTAAAGTAGTGGTTCCTTGTTGTAAGATACATAGACAAAGACTCATACGGACTTTGACTACATCATCAAAGCTTTGAAAAGCAATAAAATGCTTGGTTAGTGTTTTAGAGTCAAATATAACTATATGTCATCTATATGATTTAGTATAAGAATTAGAATCTCAAGTGGATCTTGAAAGCCTAAGTAGTGTTTTCTTGTTAGAAGATACAAAGCCAAAGAATCATACAGACTTCGGCTTTACCATCAAAGCTTTAAGAACTAAGAAGAAGCTTGGATAGTGTTTTGGAGTCAAATATGACTAGATGTCATATGTATCATTGAGTATAAGAACTACAACAGCAAATATATCCCAAAAGCTAAAGTAGTATTTCCATACTAGAAGATACAAAGCGAAAGAGTCATACGGACTTTAGCTACACCATCAAAGCTTTGAGAAGCAATAAGACACTTGGTTAGTGTTTTAGAGTTAAATATGACTTTCATATATATGATTGAGTATAAGAACTAGAACCGTAGGTGATTCGCAAAACCTAAAGTTGTGTTTCCGTGTTTAAAGATACAAAGCCAAAGATTCATACGGACTTCGGCTACATCATCAAAGCTTTAAGAAGAAATAAGAAGCTTGGTTACTGTTTTGGAGTCAAATATGACTAGATGTAATATATGATTGAGTATAAGAACTAGAACTGCAACTGATTCCCAAAAGCTAAAGTAGTGCTCCATATTTAGAAGATACAAAGCCAAAGACTCCTACGGACTTCGACTACACTACCAAAGCTTTTAGAAGCAACAAGAAGGTTGGTTAGTGTTTTGGAGTCAAATATGACTAGATGTCATCTGTTTGATTGAGGTTAAGAACTAGTACCACAACCGGTTCCCAAAAGCTAAAGTACTGTTTCCATGCTAGAAGATACAAAGCGAAAGAGTCATACGGACTTCGGCGACACAATCAAAACTTTGAGAAGCAATAAGAAGCTTGGGTAGTGTATTGGAGTTAAATATGACTAGATGTCATGTGTATGATTGAGTATAAGAACTGGACCACAACCTATTTCTAAAAGCTAAAGTAGTGTTTCCTTGTTAGAAGATACAAAGGCAAAGACTCATACGGACTTCAGGTTCACCATCAAAGCTTTGACAAGCAACAAGAAGCTTGGTTAGTGTTTTGTTGTCAAATATGACTAGATGTCATGTGTATGATTGAGTATAAAACTAGAACATCAAATAGATCCCAAAAATAAAAGTATTATTACCATACTAGAAGATACAAAGCCAAAGAGTCATAGGGACTTCGGCTACACCATCAAACTTTTGAGAAGCAATAAGAAGCTTGTTTAGTGGTTTATAGTTAAATATGAGTAGATGTCATATATATGATTGAGTATAAGAACTAGAACCGCAGGTGATTCCCAGAAGCTAAAGTAATGTTTCCTTGTTTGAAGATACAAAGCCAAAGATTCATACGGACTTCGGCTACACCATCAAAGCTTTGAGAAGCAATAAGAAGCTTGGTTACTGTTTTGGAGTCAAATATTACTAGATGTCATATGTATGATTGAGTATAAGAACTAGAACCGCAACCGAATCCCAAAAGCTAAACTAGTGTTTCCATTCTAGAAGATACAAAGCCAAAGAGTCATACGGACTTCGGCTAAACCATCCAAGCCTTGAGAAGCAATAAGAAGCTTGGTTAGTGTTTTAGAGTTAAATTTGACTAGATGTCATGTGTATGATTGAGTATAAGAACTAGAACCACAACTGATTCCCAAATGCTAAGGTAGTGTTTCCTTGTTAGAAGATACAAAGCCAAAGATTCATACGGACTTCGGCTAAACCATCAAAGCATTGAGAAGCAATAGGAAACTTGGTTAGTGTTTTGGAGTCAAATATGACTATATGTCATATGTATGATTGAGTATAAAAACTAGAACCGCAACCGGATGCCAAAAGCTAAAGTATTGTTTCCGTGTTAGAAGATACAAAGCCAAAGACTCATACGGATTTTGGCTACACCATCAAAGCTTTGAGAAGCAATAAGAAGCTTGGTTAGTGTTTTGGAGTCAAATATGACAAGATGTCATGTGTACAATTAAGTAAAAAAACTAGAACCGCAACCGAATCGCTAAAGCTAAAGTAGTATTTCCATTCTAGAAGATACAAAGCCAAAGACGCTTACGGACTTCGGCTTCACCATCAAAGCTTTCAGAAGCAAGAAGAAGCTTGGTTAGCGTTTTGTTGTCAAATATGACTTGATGTCATGTGTATGATTGAGTATAAAACTAGAACAGCAAATTGATCCCAAAAGCTAAATTAGTATTTCCATACAAGAAGATACAAAGCCAAAGAGTCATGCGGACTTCGGCTACACCATCAAATCTTTGAGAAGCAATAAGAAGCTTGGTTTGTGTTTTAGAGTTAAATATGACTAGATGTCATATATATGATTGAGTATAAGAATTAGAACCCCAAGTAGTTCCCAAAAGCTAAAGTAGTGTTTCCTTGTTAGAAGATACAAAGCGAAAGACTCATACGGATTTCGGCTACACCATCAAAGCTTTGAGAAGCAATAAGAAGTTTTGTTAGTGTTTTAGAGTCAAACAGGATTAGATGTCATGTGTATGATTGAGTATAAGAACTAGAACCGCAACTGATTCCCAAAAGCTAAAGTAGTGTTTCCTTGTTAGAAGATACTAAGCCAAAGATTCATACGGACTTCGGCTACACCATCAAAGCTTTGAGAAGCAAGAAGAAGCTTTGTTAGTGTTTTGGACTCAAATATGACTAGATGTCATATGTATGATTGAGTATAAAAATTAGAACCGCAACTGGATCCTAAAAGCTAAAGTAGTGTTTCCTTGTTAGAAGATAAAAAGGCAAAGATTCATACGGACTTCGGCTACATAATCAAAGCTTTAAGAGGCAATAAGAAGCTTGGTTAGTGTTTTAGAGTCAAATATGGGTAGATATCATATGTATGATTGAGTATAAAAACTAGAACCGCAACCGGATCCCAAAAGCTACAGTAGTATTTCCATGCTAGAATATACAAAGCCAAAGACTCATACGGACTTCGGCTTCACCATCAAAGCTTTGAGAAGCAAGAAGAAGCTTGGTTAGTGTTTTGTTGTCAAATATGTCTTGAGGTCATGTGTATGATTGAGTATACAACTAGAACAGCAAATTGATCCCAAAAGCTAAAGTAGTATTTCCATACTAGAAGATACAAAGCCAAAGAGTCATACGGACTTCGGCTACACCATCAAAACTTCGGCTACAAGAAAACAGGTCATTTGTGAGGGACAAAACCGTAGCTAATCCCTCGCAAATCGCTATTAGCGAGGAAATTGCGACGAACGACACTTCCTTGCAAAACGCACGTCACAAATCAGAAACAGTCGCAATTCCCTCGCAAAATTTGCGACGGAATAGTTGTCTTGCTAAACTCTTGCAATTTGCAACGGATATAAAATGTCACAAATTCACTGCAAATGAGCTGTCTCGCTAGTTCCAGCGTTCGTAGTAGCAAATCCCTCGCAAGGTTTGCGATGGACTTGCTAGGTTTTTGCAACGTTCTTAATTATTAGATAAACGTGATTACTTTTCTATTTAGCTTAATCTAATCTTAATTTTTGGTTAATCTTAGGTTAATCTAATCTTAATTTTTGGTATTAGCACTGAATTAGGAACTTAATTGATAGCTTAAACCCATATTATTAATACTGTTGCAAGTTTTAGGGTCTAGATGAGAGAAATAAAATAGAGTGTTGCAAGTTTTTTAGAAAGCAAGAGATGGAGAGGATCCAGTGTTGTTTGCCTTAGTCTCAACTGCCTCCTCAGCTCTAACTGTTTCAGCTTCAACAGCAACAGTTCCTGTGGCATTTGGCATCCCATCTGCCTCCTCCTCAGCTATCCCATCAGTTGTAGTTCCTGTGGCACTTGGCATCTCTCCCCTAGAAGATCCAGCTCGAAAGATGGCAGCAAAGTCTGGATCTATCTCCGCAAGGTAGTCGAAGTACACATGGAAGCTACTAATCTTCTCCGCTTGGTTTGCAATAAGAGCTTCAGCGGCAGCCAGCTTTTGAGAGAGATCACCCGGATCTTCTCGAGGAACTGAAGGACCAATGTGAGCTGATGCGGCTTCTAGCTGCAATGAACCAGCCCCATATATCCTCCCTTTCTTCTTTTGAGCCACCTAAGAGAAACTCAAACTAAAAACAAAAACCAAGTCACTATTTCATAATGCAACCAAAATTGAGACAAACAAATCAAGACAATAACGAATCCAATTACATATGAAACCACCAATCATATCGTTGTAGTATTTTAGGTTGTCAATCCAAATGGGTGTGATGCTAACAATCAAGATGTGATCAGAAGTCACTAAGTCAAGCCACGCAATAATAGGTTTTGGTGTGTTCTAGCAGTCCTAAGTGAACATGCAGAAAACAGAAAATCAAGTAGAAACAAGAAAACACTCGACCAACACAGCTCGTTGCAGAGCACTGGGTGAGGTCGAGTAACAGGTCGAGTAACAGAGAGAAAGTATAACACAAATACTCGACTGCACATTCTGTTGCCAGACAACTGGGTGGTCGAGTATCAGGTCGAGTATCAGGTCGAGTAACAGTAAAGAATTGCAGAAACTAAGCAACAGATGACAAGATGCAGTAAACAACAGTAGAGTAAACAAAGAATTCAATCAGATAAAGAATTCCCGAGGATGGGGTAATTGAGTAGTTTCGTTTCCTCAGTTTACAGGTGATTGACATGCTCAATAAATTAACCCTAAACAACAAGTTCATTAACTAAATCTAAGTGCCACCACAACAAAGACCCTCAAGTTAACCTAGTCCCAGACTCAATTACCATTGAAGAGAGCTAACCTAACAGGCATTACGAATCAACGAGTTAAAGCCAAAACGCTCCCTGCAACCAATACCTTGGTACAGGGTCACGAATCTCTGGAATTAGTGGTTCAGACATTTCATCGAACACCTTTTGGGCGCGGAAACGTTTGGGCTTAAATTCCAGTTGATCAGAAAGCAATAGGCATTAAGAACAACTAATCCAGAAGGGATCTATCAATCAATACTCAACCACCTAGCACACTGAGAATTCTACACTACTCTAATCCATTCTCAGAAACCTATTCACTACTCTGACATCAGTGCAGAGAACATAAACGTTGAACAGGATGAAAACATGATAACAACAGTTTAATAGCAGAATGATAACAGGATGAACAACAGTTAACGAAATGAAGAACGAATGCTGAATACTGAATACTGAATAGATAAAGAGAAATCTGGATTACAAAGGTCTAGAACACAGTGTCTGCGGAATAAAACTAGATAAAAACTTGTCCTCGAAAATGTAAAGTGCATGCTACTTATAACGAAATATTTCCGGAACCCTAATACTCAAAATGACGCAGTATTAGGACGGATTAAGAACAGTACTCGACCCAGGTGGTCGAGTGAGTGGTCGAGTGATAAGCTAAAGTCTTATTTTCTTCCTCGTGCTCGAGTGTCCGGTTGAGTGCGGAATGGAGAAGACTCTGAAGCTGGCAGTCGAGTAAGGACGTCGAGTGAATGATGATAAGGGACTCGACCATGTGGTAGAGTGATTGGTCGAGTGGATGGTGGTGTTAATGAATCTTGGAGAAGTCTTTAATGAATCTTCTGTAGAACCCAGCATGACCAAAGAAACTTCTGATGTCCTTCACCGTTTTTGGTGGCTGCAACTGCATCATCACTTCAACTTTTCCTTTGTCAACCTCTATACCCTTCTCTGATATCTTGTGACCCAGCACTATGCCTTCCTTCACCATGAAATGACACTTTTCCCAATTGAGAACAAGATTCGTCTCTTCGCACCTGGTCAATACCCTGCCAAGATTCAACAAACATGAGGAGAAAAAGGGACCATAGACCGAAAAATCTTCCATGAAAACCTCCACCATCTCCTCGATTAAGTCTGAAAATATAGAGGTCATACACTTCTGAAATGTTGCAGGAGCATTGCATAAACCAAATGGCATTCTCTTATAAGCAAAAGTTCCATAAGGACATGTGAAAGTGTTTTTTTCTTGATCATTAAGGTGAATTGGTATTTGAAAGAAACCACTGTATCCATCAAGAAAGCAATAGTATGGATGATTAGCTAAACGTTCGAGCATTTGGTCAATGAATGGTAAAGGAAAATGATCTTTCCTAGATGCAACATTCAACTTCCTATAATTAATGCACATTCTATGACCAGTTATAGTTCTAGTAGAGATCAGTTCATCCTTTTCATTTTTAACAACAGTCATTCCACCCTTTTTAGGGACGCAATGCACTGGAGAAACCCAAGTACTATCAGAGATAGGGTAAATGACACCAGCATCCAGCAGTTTCAAAATTTCTTTTTTCACTACTTCTTTCAAATTGGGATTTAACCTCCTCTGTGGTTCAATGCTAGAATAGGATTCGTTTTCAAGATGGATCCTATGGTTGCATAAACTAGGTGAAATTCCCTTAATGTCGGATAATGAATAACCAATCGCTCTCCTATACTTTCTAAGCTCAAATAATAGCAGGTTCACTTCATCACTATTTAACTCAGCATTAATGATCACAGGGTAAGTGGAGTTTGGACCAAGGAATGTGTACCTTAGACCTTTAGGAAGTGGTTTGAGATCAACCTTCGGTGCCTTAAGTTCAGACCAGTCATCTGAAGTTGGAATGATCGGCTCCCCAGATTCGTTGGCAGACAAGGTCGAGTGGCTGGTCGAGTACGTCCTCGAGAGTGCAGGTTGAACTCGAGTTGACCCTTCTTCGCTCATTACCATTACCTCCGTTGCTGGTCCATTCAATTTCTCAAAGGGTTCTGATTCTTCCATCGCTTTATGGGAGTCTAACAGCTTCTGGTATCCCAATGTTTCCAAATGCAGAAACCCATCTTCACCACTTTTGGTTAAAGCACTGTTAAGATGATCTTCTTCTGCCAGCTCTTCCAGTAATTCATCGGCTAAATGATCCATTTCTTCGATCCAAAAGAGTTGCCCTTCTATGGTAGGCTTCTTCATCGCGTCTTTGACATCAAAGGCCATCCTAAAGTCTTTGCCAATGTTTAGATCAATCTTCCCTTTCTTGACATCAATCATAGCTCCTACAGTGGCTAAGAAAGGTCTCCCTAGAATCAAAGGGTCCTTGGGCTCTTCATCCATCTCCAGGACTACAAAGTCAGTTGGTATCTCCACAGCACCGATCCCGATTGGGAGGTTTTCGAGCAAACCATGAGGGATCCTTACTGATTTGTCAGCTAGGATGAGGGATATACTACAGGACTTGTATTGAGTGAACCCCAATCTTTTGGCGACAGAGAGCGGCATGAGACTGGCTCATGCTCCTAAATCGCATAGGCATCTATTGAAAGCCAATGGACCTAAAGAGCATGGTAGAGTGAATGAACCAAGATCACTAAGCTTCTTAGGAATGATCTTCTTCTGTATGATAGCACTGCATTCATGACTCAATACCACCATCCCTTGCACTTCTTGAATTCGCTCCACGATCAAGTCTTTCAGAAACTTGTGAGAGTCTGGGATTAGCGCTAGAGCGTCAACAAGAGGTATCCGCAACTCAACCTCCTTAATATTCTTGGCAAACATAGCTCTATATTTATCTGTCAACGCTTTCTTGTGACGGGTAGGAAATGGAAGCTGCGGTTTGTAGGGAGGAGGGACAAAGACCTTTTCTTTGTTTTTGACAGCAACTGGTTTTGGAGCAGTTGGTGATCCTGCTGGGAAGATAGGTCGAGTTGCTGGTCGAGAAAACAGTAAAAAGTCACAGAAATGACTGATATACTCTATCGCAGGGTCAACTGCCAGAAGGGACCCTGTGATCGAGTACAACAGGATGACAGAGTGTGAAAATGCAGAAATGGACAAGTTTACTGTATCACGCAGTCTCACTGTTAGTAGACTGGTGTGATCGAGTAGAATGGTTGAAAACAAGAAAATACTAAAATTCAATAGGAAGTGAATGAAGCAGGTAAGTAAACAGAGAAATCAAATGGATGAGAAATTCCTTAGGATGGGGTAATCGAATAGTGTGGTCTCCCTAATCAATTCAGTTGGTTAACAAATCTCAATTAAGCTATCCCTAAACAACATGTTCAACAACAGATTAATTCACTCTCGTGATAGAAATCCTCAAGCATAGCTAGACACAGACCTAATTCCCATTAACGATCTCTAACTAAGCAGGCAATAAGAACCGACTGTTAAAGCCAATAACCGCTCTAAACGGCCAATCCCTTGGGATAGAGATGATTATCACTCGAATTAGTAGATCCAACGTTCCATTAAACGCCTTCTGGGCATTGGAACGTCTGGGATCGGATTCCAGTTGATCAAAAAGGAATAACAGTAAACACAACTAATCCAGAAGGGATTCAATAAATATACACTTAACCAACAGATTCGACCAGGGGTTCCACAACTACTCTATCCCATCCTTAGAAATCCTAATCACTACTCAAACAACATGCTTAAAGACAATAACATAGAAACGAAAGACGAACAAGCAAATGAAAGCAAAATCTGAATAACTTAGAAGAAAAATCGAAATACAAAGTTGCAGGAATGAAAAACGGCTGCTGAATAATAGTGCGAAATTCATGTCTAAAAAGTGCATGTCATTGGGCGAAACCCTTAGAGACTTATTTATACTAAAATAAGAAAGCGGGCTTCGAGCCCACTTAACGGCCCATGGACGGCGTGATCAAGAGTGTCGACTCAAAGTGGGCTTCCTGATGGGCTTCGAATGGGTTTCGAATGGGCTTCGAATGGGCCTTCTCTTCTCTTCTCTTTCGGATGCTCAGGTTGTCTGGTTGAGTGCGGATTGATCAGAGGGTCGAGGTGGTGGTCGAGTAGGTTGGTTGACAGAATGATCTGGGCTGCTTCTTGGCCTCTGTGATCGAGTAAGTGTGTCAGCTGTCAGGATGTACTGGTTCTTCTCCTCTACGATCGAGTATAACTGGTGGACTGGCAAAGTGGACTGCCTGGTCGCCTCTGCGATAGAGTAGAATTGCAGAATGGACTGCCTCCTCTCCTCTGCGGTCGAGTATATCTGGCAGAATGGACTACCTGGTCTCCTCTATGATCGAGTAGAAGTGTCTGGATGGACTGCTGAGCTGACTACTTCCGTCTCTGCTACTGGTGATCGAGTATGTTTGGTGGAAGTGTGACTTTATGTTCTACTTTCCCTCTTTCTGAGCACCAATAGCTCCAAAACACCTGAAACAACTCCAGAATGCAGAATGTATGCAAGACTAGTCCTAGACTCGACTAAAGATGCAAAATGTACGAAAATGATGGTGAATGCTATGAAAGATGGATGAAACTAGACTCAAAATAGTGATAAAAGGATGTGTAAAACATGCAAATTATAGACATATCAACTCCCCCAAACTTTGTCTTTGCTTGCCCTCAAGCAAACAAGTAGACATAAGCTGAAGGAGAGGTTTGAAGGTGGAGATTCAGAACCAAAGCATCAGATAAATCAGATAGAATCAATGTCCAAGTTAGCAGTTCTAGGATGCGATATTATCGAACTCTACTCAAAAACGTTAGCCATGCCTTATTATAGTTCAATCCCACTCTTATACTCGACCTACACATGCTTTCAAATCTACCAATCCCTTTAACATTCATTAGTTTAGGAACGTGAATCAAGCTATGCATCATCAATGAACTCATTTGGCTAAGGTGAAGGTCAGGAGACAAAGATGATACCTTTCTGGTAGTTCAAGTTTAGTAACAGGGAACTCTCAAAAGAAATGGACTGAGCTTTAGGAAAATGCTAAAGGTAAGAGCCAACCTATGCATACAAGAATAGTAAACCATCTACCCAAAAACATACACAGTGTATACACCAACAGATGGTACTACCCTCAAGCCCATAATATGATCCTAGTTCTACCCTTTGCACTCAAGGCATTTTTTTTCTCTTTCTTATCTTGGATCAAACCACTCTTTCTTTTCTTTGACTCTTATTCTAAGGAGAAGTTTCTTGTACTTTGATGGATCTAGTGGACGTTGGTTTTCTTTGACAATTATGGCTTATGTTATCTTCTTGTGATCAAGACTTTTCTAGACTTTTTTTTCTTTTGTTGTGAGCCTATATTTTTTTTTTAGTTCCCCAAAATCCATTACTAGACTAACTTGTTTCTCAACTTCCTTCTCCTAAGAACATCAACATTTCCTTTCTCTCTTATTTTTCTCATATACTCGATCCCCACTTCAAGAATAGACACCCACCTAGTCCTATCTAGCCCAGAAAACGTGGACTAGAACTACATGAGACACTACTCTTGTCGGCTCAAACCTAACACTTTTTTCCAAGCTCAATCCTGAAACAGGCCTCACAATCACACACGATATATAACAGGGCTCAAAAGAAAGGTTTGGTTAAGGGCAACGGAAACTACTTCAATGATGGAAGTAGCTATTTGGGTTAGCAAGGGTGGTGAAAAGTTTAAAGAAAGCTCAAGTATGTATATGGTATCCATGAGTTCAAATTCGATGCTAAGACATGATAATTGCAAGTCAGATTCAGGTTCAAATTGATAGGGAATGGTATCAGATAATAACAGTGTGATCGAGTAGAGCATTCTAGACATGGTGCAGTTTTACTTCAATTTCATTAACTACGCATCAGACAACTAGCAACGATGAACAAAAATGCTTACAAGGCTATCTCATCATAATCCCCAATGCATATGCGACAATCCTATATGAAACATCCTAGACTCAATCCTAAATGTGATGCAACTATATGAACACTCTGTTTTTGTGGAATACATTTTCAGAAATTTTTTCAATTTTTTGTTTTTTTGTTTTGTTTTTTTCTATGCCTTAGATGAAGTTAAGATTCAAATGATGCAAATAAGACTCACTAGCAAACATGTTAAATACTTCTTGCATCCTCCCCCAAACTTAAACTACACAGTCCCTTGTGTAGTAGAAGTCTAAAGAAGAGTTCAAGAGACACTAAAAGAAAACAAAAACAGAAAATTGTATTTACAATGATGGTTGTGTGTGGTACCTCAGATGAAGGCACTGGAGACGTAGTCGTCCATCTCCTCTCTGGTGTAATCCCATGGAATACTGGGACCTTGTTGTTGTTCCTCCTCCTCTGGTGCGGGATACTCGATTGCAGGGTTCACAAGACGTTTGGTATGGCGGGCGAGTATATTGGTCTGAGAAATGGACTAATGTGTCGCCTTTGTGATCGAGTGAAAAGTGAGCAGTTGGGATGCCTCCGTGGTCGAGTAAACTTGGTGACCTGTAGATGTTAACTCGGCTTGGTGGTCGAGTAAACTCATTTAAATGCGGAGGTTAACTCTGCATGATGATTGAGTATGTGGTGATGAATTTGAATTTTTGTGAGTGAAACGAGACGGTACTCGACCTTCTTACTCGATCACAAGGTCACCAGGTGCAACAGAAAATTTTCAAATTTTTGCACTCCTCTAGACTGGTATACTCGATCCCCATGCTCTTGGTAGAGTAAAAGTTTTGAATTTTTACTCTATCTCCAGGTTACTTCTCCATTCCTGAAAACCACAAACACAACCAAAACGAATCAAAAATAACCGTTAAAAAAAAATTATTTATAGGGATAGTCATGGGACTTCCTCCCAAGTGAGCTTGTTTTAAGTCTCTAGCTTGACTCCTCACACTCATTAGGCTTAAGGAGGGTGATATAGAGGAATTGAAATCTCCTCTTCTTCCTCAATGGATACAGCAATGTACTCAACATGCTCTCTTGACAGGTCTGTAGTTGAATACTCAATGTCCCTTTTCTTGTAAGTTTCCTTTTGATCATCTCGATAGTCGTCTTCTCTAAACCGTTCGAATGTGAATTCACATTCTTCTTTGCTAACCAAAGCAATTACTTCATCATTTGGGACATCCTTGATGTCGAGAGGCGCTTTGTAGGCTTTTCCATGAAGCTCTTTGATTTGATTCTTCAGCTCTCTCACCGTGTGTGTTAACTCTCTTATAGCTTTGTCCTGCCATATAGACTTCTCCTTGAGTACTAACCTATCATTTGATTGCAAAATGCGTGACTGGAGCTGTTTGGTGGAACATGACTTCTCTGGACAAGTTGAAAGGTTACTCGAGTTGACGGTCGAGCATAGTGGTCGAGTATGAGTTGAGATTTCCTTGTTTGATGCCCTAACCTCTGTTTTCGATCCAAAGAATTCTTTTCCTACTACTGCCTTGTGTGAGTCTAATGACTTATCATAGCTCAAAGTCTCACTAGGGAGATGTCTAGCTTCACCACTCCTAGTCAAAGCAGTTTCAACCTGATCTTTAGAAGCAGGCTCTTCTAATAGTTCCTTAGCTAGCTGACCCTTTTCATCAACTAAGAAGGTATGGCCGTCTATTGTTGGTTTCTTCATATCATCTCTGATGTCAAACTTCATTTTAAAATCCTTTCCCAAATTAAGATATATCTTTCCTTGCTTAACATCGATGCTTGCTCCAACTGTGGCCAAGAAGGGTCTTCCCAAGATCAGAGGATCTTTAGGTTCTTCATCCATCTCGAGCACAATAAAGTCTGTAGGCACTTCTACTCCATTCATCTTGATAGGCAGATCTTCGAGAATGCCATAGGGTTTTCTTAAGGTCCTATCAGCAAGGATCAAGGATAGGTTGGATTGCTTATATTGGACGAATCCCAGCTTCCTTACGATGGTGAGTGGCATTAAGCTGACTGAGGCCCCTAAATCACATAGACAATTGCTGAAAGCTAATTGTCTAATAGAGCATGGTAGAGAGAAAGATCCTGGATCTTCCAACTTTTCTTGAACAATCTTCTTTTGGGTGATTTCACTGCACTCTTGAATTGACGCCACCGTTCCTTGAACTTCTTTGATCCTCTCTGTGATCATGTCCTTCACATACTTGTTTGAGTCCGGTATTAGCGCAAGACAGTCTACAAGAGGCATTGTGATTTCAAGGTCCTTCAATTGTTTTTCCAAGAGAGCTTCATACTTCTTTATCAGTTGCTTTTTGAATCTCCCTGGAAATGGTAGTGGAGGCTTGTAGGGTGGAGGAACAAAGACTTTATCCTTGGTTTTAGTAGCGGCATGCTTTTTAAGAGAAGGAGGTACTACCTGAGCTTGGGATCGATTACTGCAATCGAGTATGGGCTCCTCTATTGCTATTTCAGCTATAACTTCATTCTGAACGAAAACCTCCCCTTCTTGAACTTCACTGTCCCTAGTGATAGAGGTAGAGGCATGTCGAGTTGGCAGCTCTCGATCATGGTAGATAGTGATGGCGTGAGCGGTGGCATACTCCTTAGGTTTTTGAATTGCTTTCCCTGGAAGCTGGCCTGGGTTGTTGGTAACAGATGGTGAAGTGGGGATGTCTTTCAGATATCGTATCCTGGTGCTCAAGGATTCGTACTTGCTGTTAAGTTTGACGAAGTGTCGGTCAACTTTGTTGTGTAATTCACCAAACTTCTTAACGATTTCCATTGCTCCTGTGGCTTGGCCTTGAATTATCTGCTGCAGCATGGTCTTCATGTCTGAATCCTGAGGTGCAGCTGCTTGATGTTGGTGTGATTGGAAACCAGGTGGTGGTTGTTGTTGTGGATAACCTCCCTGGAACTGCTGCTTTGGAACAAACCCCTGACCTTGGTTGTAAGGAACAAACGGTTTGGGTTGTTGCTGTGGTTGCTGGTGTGGATAAACTTGGTCTTGTGGATTGCCTACATTGGTGCTTTTGTATGATAGATTCGGGTTGGATCTGTAATTGTTGTACTCTTTGTTGTAGACACCTTGGTTCTGAACATAGCTGATTTGAGGACACTGATCATTCAGCTTCTCTTGGACTTGGAATAGTTCATCTTCAGAGGCGAAGTGAACATGCTTCTGTTGCACTTGGAGGAGTTTGTCTATTTTGTCATTGAGAGCTTTAATCGCTATGTGGTGCTTGTCTTCAGAGTCAGAGCTGGTGCGGATGCTTCTGTCATAATCTTCATTGTAATTGCCATCCGACTGAGCCAAGTTTTCAACTAGCTCTCATCCTTCTTCAACAGCCTTGTTGAGAAAGTTCCCATTTGAAGCAGTATCAAGAAGCATCCTTATCTTAGGCAGGACGCCTCTATAGAGTGTGCTGAGAAGAGAAGCCAGCTTAAATCCGTGATGAGGGCATTTGGTTTGATAACCCTTGAAGCGCTCCCAAGCTTCGCAGAAACTTTCATTTGGCTTCTGAGTGAATCCGGACATCTCATTCCGGAGTCTTGCAGTTCTGGAGTTGGAGAAGAATTTTGCCAAGAATGCCTTTTTGCAGTCGTCCCAGGTTGTGATTAAGTTCTGGGGTAACGTCTTTTCCCACAGATGGGCTTTGTCTCCAAGTGAAAACGGGAACAGGCGAAGCTTGAAACCATCTTCACTAACTCCATCAATTTTTGTTAAGCCACAGAGCCTTTCAAACTCGTCCAGGTGATCGAGTGGGTCTTCCATTGGCAGGCCGTGAACCATAACAATTAGACCGCTCTTGATCTCGAAATTATTGTTCTGAACCGGCGGAGGAACAATGCCATGACGTAGGTTATGGTTGTGTGGGAAGTCACCAGCGCCAATGTTGTTGGGCAGTTCTTGCTCATCTACAACGTCAGCCATCGTATTTGTATGTGTCTGTTCTCTTAGAGAGAGAGCGATGTGGTCGATGTTGTCGTTGAAGAGGAGGTTCTGATGTCCTTGTGACTGTGTTTGCATACAACAGGTATCAGTACAGCTTGAACAGACCAATCAGAGACTGGACCAGGGAAGCTGGTGAATGTGAGTACCTGAAACACACAAACAGAGAAAAAGACACAGAGTCAGTAACCTTGTAAAAAAAGAACTTGATCTTAACGTTTCCAAAAATCTCAAATATAGCAAAGAAAACACCCAATTGGCAACGACGCCAAATTGATAGTAGGATTTTAAGATCAATTTTCCTAAAACACTATACTGTTGTTGTAGTATTTTAGGTGTCAATCCAAATGGGTGTGATGCAGACAGATGAGATATGATCAGAAGTTGCTAAGTCAAGCCAAGCAGAATTTGGTTGGTTTTCTAACAGTCATAGTGTTGATGCAGAAAACAGTAAAAAGTCACAGAAATGACTGATATACTCTATCGTAGGATCGACTGCCAGAAGGGACCCTGTGATCCCATTAGCGATCTCTAACTAAGCAGGCAATAAGAACCGACTGTTAAAGCCAATAACTGCTCTAAACGGCCAATCCCTTGGGATAGAGACGATTATCCCTGGAATTAGTAGATCCAACGTTCCATTAAACGCCTTCTGGGCGCTGGAACGTCTGGGATCGGATTCCAGTTGATCAGAAAGGAATAAGCAGTAAACACAACTAATCCAGAAGGGATTCAATAAATCTACACTTAACCAACAGATTCGACCAGGGGTTCCACAACTACTCTATCCCATCCTCAGAAATCCTAATCACTACTAAGACAACATGCTTAAAGACAATAACATAGAAACGAAAGATGAACAAGCAAATGAAAGCAAAATTTGAATAACTTAGAAGAAAAATCGAAATACAAAGTTGCAGGAATGAAAAACGGCTGCCGATAAAAGGATGTGTAAAACATGCAAATTATAGACCTACTAATATTTTGGCCCGTGCTATGCACGGCTTCTTATGTTTCAGTTAATTAAAAATATAGAAATTAAGTCACAAATACATTCATGTGAGCGCAGAAGCAAAATAATTATTTTCATTGTTCACACATTGGCTCTGCAATAGAAAACAAAAAGGTAAGAGAAGAGCTCAGAGACAATGCTACATTGATGGTATATGATGGAATGGGGCAGGTTGCTCATAGTTATGGACTTGGACGTAGAAAGCAATGTCTACTTTGTACTTCTGCCACAGTTTTTGTAGTCTTTCTCTTTCCCATAGGCTCTTCAAAGGTTCCTTCTTTGCCATACCAATCATCGGTGGAATAACCAATGACAGGATGAGCTATAAAAATGAATCAAGACTGAGTCTTTCTATCAACAGTGGCAAGACAATTTTCAATGAATTTGTATTGCTCTGTGCCTTCTCTCCAATGGTCTTCAGTGTCTGCTACACAAAAACAGAACATTCCGTTATATGTTCTGTACATGCCCATTCAACCGAAATTCGTTAGATATTGTTCTGGAACTTGCAAGAAAATGTCAATAGTTAACAACTTCACCAAAATTTAGCTCGGTTCTCAGCAGGAAAGTAGAACATGATCTTTACAGGAACACCACACTCTCCTCCAAAGTCTGGACCGGCATAGAAAGATCTAGTGTCTGGTCAATCCGCTCGTGGTTGCTACTGTAGTGAAAAGGAATAACATAAAGCATTGCAGGAGTATAAGGGAAAAACAATGATGAATCTTTTCTTGTTGACTAACCTTGCGATCATGTAGGGGACAGTAGAAGCAATGGGCTGGACTTAGCTGTGAACTGATCCCACGGGGAGAGATACCCATTGGGATAAGTGAGATCTCCAATGTGTAAAACAATGTGAATAATACTTATTTCCAGCACCGCTCCTTTGGTATATCTCTTTTATCTCAAAAACAGAATATCGTTCCTCTCCTAAATCTCGTTGGCGTTCTCAGAAATGTCAAAACTAATGAAGAGCTTTGTTGACGATTTTTCTAGAAAAAAAAAAAGAGAAACGATGCAAGGTTTGTAGGTTTTGGAAAAAATGTTAAGAAAAAAATCAATTCATCAGACCTACCATTATAACAATTAATCCTTGAACATTCAACAATTTACATAGAGCATTGCGAACAGGACAAAAATCATAAGAATATAAAAAGATGTTTAATTTTGAAAAAATATACATGGATGGTGACAACACGTACCAAGGAACACATTTGCGTCTGAAAGGGATGAATCTGAAACGAAGTGCGTACATCAAATTTCATGTTGCAAACAATGATATTGGTACCTGCAACTAAATAAATAAGAATCAAAACCGAGAGAAATACAATCAAATTTTATGATTTGGGTATTTGAAATTACCTTATGAGAGGAGAAAGAAGACGACCAGAGTGGTGGGAGGTTGGATTTAACGAATTGTGTGGATTAAATTGACGGATAGAGATCGGGTTTTAGATTAGAGAAAACGATTCTGTAAAAGTAACAATTTTTTTTTTGAAGAAGGGATGTTGATTTGAAGAAAGCGAATGGAAGAAACTGTATTAATTGATTCCGAGATATACATGGTGTGGGGGAAGTGAATTCGGAGATCTTAAGATCGTGGAAGAAGCGGTTGCTAAAAAAGTGGTAAAAGTTTATTGATTTTTTGTCAAAAAAAATTCTATTGAATAATAATAGTAAAAGGTAGTGAATTGGTTTACGAATGTAAAAGTACAAAATTTTAGACTTAAGCATACGTGGGAGAAGGAGAAGCTTGTAGTTTTTTTTAAAGTGACTGTTGATTTAGTATAATTAGATCAGTGATTGAGTCTGGGACTAGTTTAACTTGAGGGTCTCTGTTGCGGTGGCACTTAGATTTGGTTAATGAACTTGTTGTCTAGGGATAAGTTATTGAGCATGTCAATCCCTGTAAACTGAGGAAACGAAACTACTCAATTACCCCATCCTCGGGAATTCTTTATCTGATTGATTTTATTGTTTACTTTACTGTTGTTTACTGCATCTTGTCATCTGTTGTTTAGTTTCTGCAATTCTTTACTATTACACGACCTGATACTCGACCACCCAGTTGTCTGGCAACAGACTGTGCAGTCGAGTAACCCTGTTATACTTTTCTGTCTGTTACTCGACCTGTCACTCGACCACACCCAGTGCTCTACAAAGAGCTGTTTTATCTTGATGCCTAGGGCTCTTCCCCAGAATATTTCCGCACGAGCCTCCGTGAACTTCATTCATGATTTTGTGAGCTGCTCCTTTTTCCACGCAAGTCATTAAGGGTCCGGACGACCGCCACTTGAAAACTTTCTCCTCGACCAGAACGAAACGTGCAGCCTGAGCTTTAATTTTCCAAGCTTCCCACTTATCCGAGGGCACTTTTCCTTCGGATATGTAGCTTGTGATGGGTTCAATCCATTCTCAATCGCAGCCCAGGTCCGAGCTGACATCCGAGGCATCTTCGCAATCTGCGGCAACTTGTACGAGGAAGGCATGTTCCTCTTTGTCGAGCTCGATGCTTGGATTTTCGATAAACTCCACTAGGATGATTCTCCTCAAGTTCGGGTCGGATGTTCAAGCCAAAGCAGCTAAGGGTCGTCCGATGTATTTTGCCCTTGGGGAATCCATGTCAACTCGAACGAGTCGAAATACTTCTCCTGATTTTGAACATGAGCCTCCTTTGTAGGTAGCAAGACCTGGGATTTTGCACACATTTTGTTCCGATACTCGATATCATATTCGCTGAGCTCAATTGCCCACTTAGCCAGACGACCCGACTGGTTCGGACTATGTAAGACAGCGCGGAGCGGCATGGATCCCATTACCACGATGGAGTGGGATAGGAAATAGGGTCGCGGTTTTCGAGCCGACATTACGACCGCTAAGGCGAGTTTTTCCATTTGCGCGTAATGACATTCCGTGCCGGTAAATGTTTGTGAGACGTAAAAGATCGGCTTTTGTTCGCCTTTGTCTTCTCGGACTAAAACTCAGCTAACCATAGTATCCGATACGACGACAAACAAGAAGAGTGGTTCTCTGATTACAGGTTTCGCGCGGAACGGTGGAGTTGCCAGGTATTTCTTGAGTTCCTGGAAAGCTTCCTCGCATCAGGTTGTCCATTCGAATTTTTTGTTTCCCCGAAGCACGTCGTAAAAAGCCAAGCACTTGTCGGTAGACTGGGAGATGAATCGGTTAAGGGCTGCAACTCTTCCAGTCAGACATTGTCCTTCGTGTTTTTTTTTAGGCGATGCCATTCCGAATAACGCCTCGATTTGCTTTGGATTTGCCTCGATGCTGCGATGCATGACCGATATCCGAGGAATTCACCAGATTTTTCTCCGAAGCGACATTTGGCTGGGTTAAGTTTGGCGTTGTAGAGGTTAAGCTCCTGGAAATATTCGCGTTAATGGGCTATGTGGTCTTCCTCTTCCATGGACTTTACCAACATATCGTCGATGTATACTTCCATTGTTTTCCCGATCTATAATGCGAAGATCTTGTTGACGAAACGCTGGTAAGTTACCCCGACGTTCTTAAGTCAGAATGACATCACTCGGTAGCAAAAGATTCCTTGCTCTGTGTAGAAAGCGTTTTTTTCTTGGTCCTCGGGGTTCATCATGATACCGTTGTGTCTTGACAAAAGGCCGAATCTCCTAAAATTGTGAAGATTCTTCCCCGAGCAGCTTCCGGTTTATCGTCATCTACCTCGCGGTTGCCTCTACCTCTCTTCGGTCCTTCAGGGTTTGTCGCGGGGGCTACCTGCTCGAGGTTCGCCATAGCATTTACCTGCTCGGTTTTGGCCTTCTCTGCTTCTAAGTCTTCGATGGTCAGGCCTCCACCGATTCTGCCTTCTAGGAATTTAGCTGTAAACTTCGCCCGAGACTACAACACCTGGAGGTATGATGGCCGTAGCTTTTATGCAACTCGCAGTACTCCTGCTCGTTTCCTGCGGGTTGGTTCTTTGTCCAAGTATAGGATTCTCGTCCACGACCTCGGTTGCGGCCTCGTCCTCGACCTCGGGGTGTATCGGCTTGATAATTGTGGGCTCCAGAGAAGTTTCACCCCTCATGGTGTAAGAACGTCACGCCTTGGGCGCCCTTTTTGTGGCTCAAAGCGATTGGTTGGGATTTTTCACCACGAGGCGTTTGCTTCGGCAGCTCGTGCCTTTTTATAGTAGTTCCATTTCTTCCTCATGGGAACCATAATCCGAGGCTCGGTGCAAGGCGTCCCGGATTATTTGTGGTTTGGACAGATTTAACTTCTTTTGGAATTCGGACTTGTACCACAGCACCTTCTTCAGAGTAGAGAGAGCCGCAACATCATTGATTCCCTCGACTTTGGCTAGGGTGGACATGAACTTTGTGAGGAAATCCTTGAGTGGCTCGTTCGGCTGTTAGGACAGTGACCAAAGGTCGGCATGAGACATGCCTAGATTGATTAGCACCGAGTATTGCTTAAGGAAGTGCGTCGATAGCTTTTGCAAACTGTCGACAGAATTTCCTTCGAGTCTCGAGAACCAATCTAGGGCTGGTCCTTTCAAATGCTCAACGAACAAATGAAAGAGACCTGCATCTCTTTCCTCAGGCCGGAATTTGGCTCGGGGCACTAAGATTATGAAGGACTTCAACTGCCCCTTTGGGTCGGATGACCCGTTGAAGTACTTGGTCCTTAGCTTTCCTGGGTCTGAAATTATCGTGTTGGAGATCTTGCGAGTGAAAGGAGTATTGTGGGACTCTTCTAGAATGCGATCGATGTTTGGGGCCGAGGAGACTGTGTTATGCATTTGAGATCTCACGAGCTTCATCTCGGTTTCCACCTTGGCTAGGGAGAGTTTGATAGCGTTTATTTCTTGCTCCCTACCATATTCCTCAGCCCATCGAACGTTTTCTTCTAAATCATCACCGTTAGAGACTTTGATCTGGTCGGCCTCTACAACTTCAGCTCGGGGAAGAGAAAATTGCGGGTTGGTTTCCTCTGCTTGGTTTGTCACGTTCTGGTCTCCCAAAACTGTCGATTCTGCTCGGTTTCCTCCGATTGTCGGCGCGGTCCGACGGAAAGGCCTCATCGTGTTGCCAGGCGTATGGAACACGAGCCGCGTTGGGTTGAGATCCGCTACTGCTCGTCGATCATGAAGATGACCTGCCCCAAAACGGGTAGTCCTGACCTGTCCCTTGGAAGTAGCCGCCTCGAGTTGCTTTGCCAAAGAACGGTTCGCGTGTTCCTGGTTGTCCACCTTCTTATGGAGTTGTGCCATCATGCTTCTCAATTCTGCTAGGACTGCGGGAGCGGTGGCCTCAAGAGCGTCTGTCTGGATCGAAGGGATCGGGTTTCCCTCCGCGTCGTTGGTAGCAAGGATCTAATTATTGACCATTGTTGATTGATCGGCTTGTTTTTTGTTCTTGGTGTAAGAGAAATCTCTTCCCCTCTTTCTAGCGCCAAATTGTGAGAGTCGAAACTCACAGAATCAAAATTGTATTTAAGGTTTCTTCAAAGAACGGATCTTTGCAAGACTCTCAAAGAACAACAGAATTATTTGATTACCGTGGACAATGTTCTTGATTTTATTATTGAAGTGATGATGATTTGATCGTACAAGTGTTTAGAAAAGTAAAAATAAATGTTTTGCCTTCAAAGTCAGAGCGTTTTGATAGCCTTAAGTTGAGAGCGTTTTTTTGTGCGTATTCTTTTGTTAGTTCTTTGAGGCGCTTTATATAGGGCTTTGGGAAACCGCCTCTCACAATATTCTCGGAAGATTTCCATTTATCTCAGAGTCATTGATGGGAATTATCCTTATTCTTCGAGAATTTTGGGAAAACTTATGGATTCGATAATATCCTCGGAGATTCTCCAATATTATTTCCGAGTTTTCTGAAAATGATATATCGACCTTTTATAGGATTCAAGTCTTCTCCTTGGACGAATATGTATTTTTGGCTCGGTCCGAAGGTCCTCCCGAGCCGGATCAAGTTGGTCCTCGCATCGTGGTCAAATGGCTCGTCTCCAGGGATTACACCTGAGCCGGATGACGTTTGCCCGAGGTGTTTCGAGGGCCGGCTCGGGATGGTTCTCTGGAATGATACCCGAGGTGGTTTAAGGCTGGGTCGTGATTGCTCTGGAATGATACCCGAGATGTTTTAAGGCCGGCAAGGGATAGTTCTCTGAAGTGATGCCCGAGCCGACGAACCTAACCTTCAGGGCACTTTCTATCAGATCGGCTCGGTTACCTGGGTGAAATCCGACCCCAACAATGTCTTTGGCTTTGTATATTCTAACAAGGAAACCCTTCTTTAGCTTTTAGGAACCGGTCGCGGTTCTAGTTAATTTACTCAATTATACACATGACATCTAGTCATATTTGACTCCAAAATACTAACCAAGCTTCTTATTGTTTCTCAAAGTTTGATGGTGTAGCCGAAGTCCGTATGAGTCTTCGGCTTTGTATCTTCTATCAAGGAAACACTTCATTATCTTTTGGGAGCCGGTCACGGTTCTTGTTCTTATACTCAATCATACACATGACATCTCGTCATATTTAACTCCAAAACACTAACCAAGCTTCTTATTGCTCACAAACTTTGATGGTATAGCCGAAATCCATATCAGTCTTTGGCTTTGTATCTTCTAACAAGGAAACACTACTTTATCTTATGAGAACTGGTTGTGATTCTAGTTCTTATACTCAATCATAGAAATGACATCTAGTCATATTTGACTACAAAACACTAACCAAGCTTCTTATTTCTTCTCAAAGCTTTGATGGTGTAGCCAAAGTTTGTATGTCTATTGCTTTGTATTTTCTAACAAGGAAACATTACTTTACCTTTTGGGAACCGGTTGCGGTTCTAGTTCTTATACTCAATCATACACATGACATATAGTTGTTGGTGTCGGATCCCGCACCATGGGCTCGGGACCGGTCAAAGATCGCCGCTTAAGAAGGAGTGCCCAAAATAGGAAAGGCTTATGGGCTTCTTTGAGCAAAAGTACACACAAAGTAATGGATCCGCGAGGTGAACGGGACATCGAGGTCAAAACTGCCAGCATTGGAGAGTCAAGAGGGTTGGAAGATCAAGCCTAGGAAGTTCGGAATCAATTCAAATTCGAACATTTGAATAGTTAATTCGAAGACTAAAATGGATACATTTAAGATAGAATAATTGTGTGTAAATGAAAATTAAATGTATTCTTTGAGTATAAATTGTGGGTCAAGGACCATGTAAAGACACACGCATTTTTGTGCAAACTTACTATACACATTTTTTTACAAAACTCATAGTTTTCTCTATAATTATTAGTCCATTTTCTAGTACATTTGTCCTCAAGAATAATCCTTCTCGCTAATAAATAAATACTTGAGTGTGTGAATCCGATATCCACATTTTGGCGCCATCTGTGGGGACGAAGGATTCTTGAGTTGTCAGATTTCTTCTATATATTACATTTCCGAAGTGAGTAGCAAGGTCTGGAGAAGACTCTACCAACGCTTCACTAGCCGAAACTCTCAAGACCATGCAGCAAACTATGGCCGAAATGGCGCAGAAGTTTTTGAATGTGGAAAAAACCGTCGAAACACTGCAAAAACCCAGGTATCACTCAGTCAAAATGTTAGCACTATTCAGTTTCGTGTTCGTTCTTTGAATGAAGGCAATTCCTTTGGAGTTTGAAGAACTATCTTCGGTTCCCCAAATTCCCTTCCGTGAAATGCAGCAAGTAATCAAACAACCCCGTATGGTACAAAAGCGGACATCCAACCGGAAGATGGTGAAACGCATCCCGAAGATGACAACCAGTTCGCGAATCAACACGAGCAAGAAAATTTCAATCAGTTCGAAACCAAGAGAGAAGTAAGCCGGGAATTGAAAGAAATGAGGTCGAAATTCCACCAAGCTACAAGCTCGGAATCAGATATCAACCGGGTCATCGAAGAAGCTAGGCAAACACCTTTTATCCCGCAAATTGCTAGCTTGAGAATCAGAGATTCTCGAAAGCTTAACTTAGAACCATACAACAGTTTGGAAGATCCGAAAGGCTATCTCGTAACTTCCCTGATTGCTGTTGGGCGAGTTGATCTGAACAAAGCCGATGAAGATGCAGGATACTACAAGCTTTTCTCTGAGAATCTGTGTAGACAAGCCCTGATGTGGTTCACCCAGTTGGAACCGGGATCTATCAGCAACTTCAATGAGCTATCAGCAGTATTTTTGAAACAATACTCAATTCTTATGGATAAAAGCTTTCATCACCAAGTTCAAGAACGTACTTTCGAAGCTCCCAAGGATCTCGCAACAGTCGGCTTTATCAGCTTTGTGGAAAGGATTATGGCATGATTCGAGATTCATAGAAGATTTGATACTACACAAACTTGATACTATTCAAGATGCGTTATTTCGAGCGAACAATTGGATGGAAGTCGAAGATGAAAAAGAAAGTTTTGCAAAGAGAAATAAGCAAGCAAAACCAGCAGTCACTTTTCCACCCAAGAAGTTCGAACCTAGGGAGAATCAAGGACCAAAGAAGTTTGGTTCACAACCATTCAAGAATAATGTCGGGAAACAGTTTCAGGGAAAAGGAAAGTCAAATACTTGGGTTCGAGATGAAATCTTGTATTATGATATACATAGAGTTACCGGGCATCTGACCAAAGACTGTAGTCTTCTTAAAAGAAATCTCGTAGAACTATGGGCACACAGAGGTCTTTCAAAGTTCAACATAGAAGATTTCGTTAAGCAATACCATGAGTCAAGGGATAATTCCGAAGCTTAAAACTCTAAGAGACCAAGACTGACTAGCGAAGAAGAACCAAGAAGTTTAAAAGGCAAAATCAACGTGATTCTTGGAGGTTCCAAACTTTGCCGTGACTCTAAAGTCAAGTTTAAGTGAAGAGTTAGATTTTCAAGGCGCTTCAATATCATTCGAGGAAAAAGAAACGCAGCACCTCGAAAGACCTCACGATGATGCTCTAGTAATCACGCTGGATGTAGCTAACTTCGAGGTTTCAAGAATCCTTGTCGATACCGGTAGTTTGGTAGATCTAATATTTCTAAGCACTTTGAAAAGGATGGAGATAAGCAGGGCAGACGTAGTAGGACCTCCATCTCCTTTAGTAGCTTTCACAAGTGAGTCAGCAATATCCTTCGGAACAATCAAGCGACCAGTTTTGTCAGGCAAAGTGTCGAAGATTATAGTCTTTAATAAACCAGCAGCTTACAACACCATCCTCGGAAATCTGTGGATCTACCAGATGAAAGCGGTCCCCTTTACGTATCATCTGTGCCTCAAATTCCCAACCCCAAACGGAGTGGAAACAATTCAGGGAGACCAAGAAGCTTCGAGAACATGTTATTTAGCTAGCCACCGACTGAAAATCTAATAGCAATTAACAAAGCCCGCAAAGAAAGGAGTAATCCCGAGGTTTCCTAGTGGGCAGAAGGTGGACGATGTTGTGGTCGAAGTAATTCTAAAAGCTGATAAACCGGATCGGAAAGTTTGAATTGGAGCTACCTTATCCTACGAAATAAAAGAAGCTTTAATCGAGCTGTTATGGAGGAACAAGGAGTCATTTGCTTGGTCAGCAGGAGATATGCCCGGCATTGACCCAAGTATAATTTGTCACGAGTTGAATGTGGATCCAAGCTTCAAACCTGTAAAACAGAAAAGAAGGAAACTCGGAGTGGAACGAGCAAAAGCGGTAAACGACGAAGTGGATAAACTCTTAAAAATAGGATCTATAAGGGAAGTGCAGTACCCGGATTGGGTGGCAAATACAGTTGTGGTAAAAAAGAAGAATGGAAAGGATAGAGTGTGCATTGATTTCACAGATCTTAACAAAGCTTGTCCAAAAGACAGTTTCCCACTCCCACATATAGATCGCCTTGTGGAATCAACTGCCGGAAATGAATTGCTAACTTTCATGGATGCCTTTTCGGGATACAACCAGATCATGATGAATCCAGAAGATCAAGAAAAAACATCATTCATCACGGATAGGGGCATCTATTGTTATAAGGTAATGCCTTTGGGGTTAAAGAACGCGGGAGCGACTTATCAACCTTTGGTTAACAAAATGTTCAACAAGCACCTCGGAATGACAATGGAAGTCTATATCGATGATATGCTAGTCAAATCATTGAAAAAGGAAGACCATGTTAAGCATTTAGAAGAATGTTTCGCGATCCTTAACCAATATCAAATGAAGTTAAACCCGGCGAAGTGTACGTTCGGAGTTCCATCCGTGGAATTCCTTGGTTATATTGTTACAAAGCGAGGAATTGAGGCAAATCCAAACAAAATTAACGCCTTTCTCAACATGCCATCTCCAAGAAATTTCAAGGAAGTACAACGGTTAACCGGTCGGATTGTGCCGTTGAATCGTTTTATTTCAAGATAGACCGATAAATCATTGCCTTTTTATCAAATTTAAAAGGGAACAAAGAGTTTCTTTGGGATGAGAAGTGCGAAAAAGCATTCGGACAGCTCAAAGCATATCTGACCACTCCACCTATATTGTCCAAACCAGAAGCGGATGAGAAGCTTTATCTATACGTCTCGGTCTCAGGCCATGCAGTTAGCGGAGTCTTGATCCGAGTAGACCGAGGAGAGCAAAAACCAATTTATTACATAAGCAAATCCATGACAGATCCGGAGACCAGGTATACGATGATGGAAAAGCTTGCACTTGCAGTAGTAACCTCAGCTCGGAAGCTTCACCCGTATTTTCAATCTCACCCAATTGAAGTGTTATCAAATCAACCGCTTCGAACAATTCTTCATAGTCCGAACCAATCTGGGAGGTTGGCGAAGTGGGCGGTGGAGTTAAGTGAGTATGATTTAGAGTACAAGAGCCGAGTCGCCATGAAAGCTCAAGTTCTGGCCAACTTTTTAACAGAATTGCCAGTACTTGGCGGGCAGGAGCAACCAAAATATCAGACTTGGAAGTTACACGTCGATGGGTCTTCATAAAAAAAATGGATCCGGGGTGGGGATCAAATTGGAGTCTCCCACCTCGGAAATCCTTGAGCAATCATTCCGGTTATTATTCACTGCATCTAACAATGAAGTGTGAAGAACTAACTTGTTTCTTATTGATTCATAATGAGGTTACATCACATATATATACATACTTGAGGAGGTTACATGTCTAATGGGCTAGGTTACAAAAGCCCATAACTACTTAAGTCTATGACCGACCTATGTCTAATCTCCATGGGCCGGACCTACGGGCCGGACCGACTATGGCTTCTCTTCATGGACCGGGCCGACAGGCCGACGGGCCGATGGACCGATGGACTGGTGGGCCGACTGGTCGATGGGCGGTCACACCAATGGGCTGACGGACCTATCCTCCAAGGACATGGGCCACAGTTATGGAGTCCATCCAACAAGTGGTTTACAACACTCCCCCTTGGATGACATAACCGTGTAGATGCCAACGGGATCTCAGTAATGCCCTAGGGGGATGCTGCCTCATTAAAACCTTACTAGGAAAACCCTTTTGGGACAAAACCATAGTGAGGAAAAAGAGTACAGCACGCATTACTCCCCCCTGAATTGGTCATCCCTATAAGTCCTTAAGCCTCCGCATCCCAATCTGATGCGAGAGCTTCCTCAATGTCGATGCTGGTAATGCCTTGGTAAATAGATCGGCTGAATTGTCGCTTGAACGTACTTGCACCACCTTAACTTCACCATCCTTCTGTAGGTCATGCGTGAAGAAGAACTTGGGCAGAATGTGCTTCGTCCGATCTCCCTTGATGTATTCTTCCTTGAGCTGAGCTATGCATGCCGCGTTGTCCTCGTACATGATGGTCGGTTCCTTGTCTTCGACCGTTCCACAATCGGCTCCTATGTGTTGAGTCATTGACCTCAACCACACACACTCGCGGCTGGCCTCGTGCATTGCCAATATCTCCGCGTGGTTAGAGGAAGTGGCCGCGATGGTCTTCTTCATTGATCTCCAGGATATCGCGGTCCCACCATGCATAAACACATAACCTGTTTGTGACTTTCCATTGTGCGGATCTGAAAGATATCCTGCATCAGCAAAACCAACTAAACCTTCTTTGTTATGGTTAGTATAATATAAACCAAAATCAATTGTCCCTTGTAGGTATCGAAGCAAATGCTTGATTCCTTCCCAGTGCCTCTTTGTTGGACAAGAACTGAATCTAGAGAGGAGGTTCACGGCAAAACATATGTCCGGTCTAGTGTGGCTAGACAGGTACATCAATGCTCCTATGGTACTGAGATATGGCATTTCAGGACCGAGAATATCTTCATCGTCCTTCTTTGGACCGAATGGATCACTATCCAATCCTAGGCTCCTCACCTGCATTGGGCTGGTCAATGGGTGGGCCTTGTCCATATTAAATCTCTTGAGTACTGTTTCTATATATGCCTTTTGATGCACAAGGATTCCTTTATCTACGTACTCAAGCTGCAATCCCAAACAGAACTTTGTCTTGCCTAGGTCTTTCATTTCGAATTCTTTCTTTAGATATTCGACTGTTAGGGCGATTTCCCCAGAGGTTCCCAGGATGTTCAAATCATCCACATATACTGCTATTATCACAAATCCTTTGCTAGCAAACTTCTTGATGAAGATGCATGGACTGATGGGGTCATTTCTATAGTCCTCTTTGACTAAGTACTCACTTAACCTATTGTACCACATGCGCCCACTTTGTTTCAGTCCATAAAGTGATTTGTTCAGCCTTATGCAGTATTGGTCTCGAGACCCATTCTTATCTTTTCCTTTGAGCTCAATACCCTCTGGTAATCTCATATATATCTCATTATCCAGTGGACCATATAGATATGCGGTTACAACATCCATTAACCGCAAGTCAAGGTTCTCTCTTATTGCCAGACTTATTAGATATCTAAAAGTCGTTGCATCCACCACAGGGGAGTATGTCTCTTCATAATCTACTCCCGGTCTTTGTGAGAATCCTTGTGCCACAAGCCGTGCCTTATGCCTTACGATTTCGTTTTTCTCATTTTTCTTCCTCACAAAGACCCACTTGTTTCCTACTGGCTTTATATTAGATGGTGTCCTCAATATTGGACCAAACACATCTCTTCTCTTTAATGAACCTAACTCCACGTCAATGGCTTCTTTCCACTTTAGCCAATCTGACCTTTGAGTGCACTCTATTATAGACGTGGGTTCATGATCCTCATTTATCTCATATGCAAATTTCTCGTCGACGTCGACTTCTTTTCGGTTCCATTTTATTCCAGACATGATGTAGTTTATTGAGATCTCATCATTATCAATTCCTTCAGGACCATGAGCTTCGGCGTCCCGAATCTGATTTGGTGGTTCCTTGGGACTTGCCGCGGCCATGTCTATGGTTTCCTTTACCTCGGTTCCCATTGCACCTTTCTTAGTCTTTCGAGGATTTTTATCTTTGGAACCTACTGGTCTACCACGTTTCTTCTGTGGGTTAGACTCGGTAGCAATTACATTGATTCCCTTCTGGATATCAATACGTACTGGTGCATTACAAGCTGGTATGTACGATTTCACAACTCTCTTTGGGTCAGCAAAGGAATCTGGCAACTCATTAGCTAGCTGTTGCAAATGTATAATTTTATGGACCTCTGAATCGCACATCAGAGTCCGAGGATCTTGCCAATTCAGGGATGTTTGATTCCATGCTATCTCTTTTATTTCTTTACCCAGCTTGTTCGTCTCACCACCTAACGTAGGGAACTCGGATTCACTGAAGTGACAATCCGCGTATCTAGCCTTAAATAGATCACCCGTTGTTGGCTCTAGATACTTTATAATGGTGGGAGAATCAAATCCAACATATATTCCCATCCTCCTCTGAGGTCCCATCTTTGTTCTCTGTGGTGGAGCAATTGGTACATATACGGCACACCCGAATGTCCTTAGATGGGATATGTCTGGCTCATGACCCGTTAACAATTGGGATGGTGAATATTTGTGTTCACTAGATGGCCTGATACGAATAAGTTCCGATGCATGTAATACAGCATGTCCCCAAGCGGCTACTGGGAGCCTCGACCTCATTAGTAATGGTCGAGCTATCAATTGGATTCTTTTAATGAAGGATTCCGCTAATTCGTTCTGTGTATGTACATGTGCCACGGGATGTTCCACACTTACCCCCATGGGATGTTCCACACTTACCCCCATGGACATACAGTAGTCATTAAACGCTTGGGACGTGAATTCACCGGCATTATCTAGACGTATAGTCTTAAGCGGAAAATCTGGAAAGTGGGCTCTCAGACGTATGATCTGGGCCAGTAACCTAGCAAATGCTTGGTTCCTAGAGGACAACAGACAAACTTGTGACCATCTTATCGATGCGTCAATGAGGACCATGAAGTATCGGAACGTCCCACATGGTGGGTGTATTGGTCCACATATGTCCCCTTGTATCCTTTCCAGAAAGTTTATGGTCTCTTTATTGACCTTTGCCGGTGATGGCCTTACTATGAGTTTCCCTTGTGCACATGCAGCACACGTGAGCTTCTTTGGGATTACTCTCTTTTCTTTTAGGGTGTGCCCCTTTGAACTTATCATTAGCTTTCGCATCATGTTATGACCCGGATGGCCAAGCCGGTCATGCCACAACGTGAACTTCTCTATGAACTCTTTGTTCATTGCCAAATTCGCTTCGATCATATTGATCTTAGTATGGTAAAGACCAGTGGACAATGCGGGTATAGTTTCTAGGACTCTCTTATGTCCTTGGGCGATCTCTGTTACATGTAGGAATTCTCTATTCCCTTCACCCTTTGTTTCAACGTGGAAACCATTAAGACGTATGTCTTTGAAACTTAACAAGCTCCTCTTTGAGCTGGGTGAATACAAGGCATCACTTATTTCAAGATGTGTGCCGTTTGGTAAGAGTACATGGGCTTGGCCGTAGCCCTCAATGAGACTCGCTATACCCGCTATAGTGCTAATGTTGGCATTCCTCAATGTTAGATTTATGAAATATCTTTTGTCTCTTAATATCGTGTGGCTTGAGCCACTGTCCACTACGAGTATGTTCTTGTCCTCGGCCATTTCTAAATATGGACAAGAACTATGTCTTAGGCGATAAAGCAAACAATAATGAAGCAAAGCAATTCCATTAAAATAAATAAATTCAAGACATCGAGCAATAGAATTTCAAACTACAAAGCAAAGCAAACAAAACAAATTTAAAAACTAGATGCCTATTCTCCCAAGATGTCCGAAGTCTCATAATCCATTAGGTCATCGTTCTCGTGGTCAAAATCCCCTTCACCATCGAGATGAACCAAATTGGCTTCGAGTCCCTTTTGCTTTATCATCTCTTGATATGCCTCAATGAGGTGCTTAGAGGTCCTGCACGTCTTTGCCCAATGGTCGTCCATGCCACACCTATAGCACACGGACTTAGCCTTTCCACGCGGTTTGTTAACACCGCGGCCTCTACCCCTACCTCGGCCATAGTTCCCACGGCCTCTACCACCATAGTGGTTTCCTTGGCCGTAGAAATTGCCACGACCTCTTCCACCACGTCCTCTGCCACGGCCACGGCCGTGAGGGTTACCCCTATGGACGTAGGTGGATTCCTTGGTCGCCTGAGGTTCATTAGGCACTTTGGCCGTTTCGGCTCTATTGACTTCGGGCACCGCTGTGGATCCGGGAGGTCTCAATGCGCTGTTCATGAGTAACAGCTCATTGTTCTTCTCAGTAAGAAGCAAGCAGGAGGCTAGACTTGTGTAAGTCGTAAACCCTTTCGCACGGTACTGTTGCTGAAGCAGTACGTTGTTCGCGTGAAAGGTCGAGAAAGTTTTCTCGAGCATGTCATTCTCAGTCACCTTCTCACCACACAGCCTCAGGATAGAGACAATCTTAAAGAGCTCGGAGTTATACTCCTCCACGGATTTGTAACCCTGGATCCTGAGGTTAAGCCAATCATGTTGGGCTTTGGGTAGTTGTACGGTCTTTTGGTGGTCGTATCGATTCTTCAACTCAAGCCAAAGCTCAAGTGGATCCTCGACCGTAAGGTACTGATTTTTCAAGCTCTCTGCTATGTGATGGCGTATGATTGAAATCGCCTGATACTTTGACCTCTCCGTTTTCTCATTGCCTTCCACAATGCACTCGGCGAGTCCTTTAGACTTCAGCTCAATCTTGGTGTCCAATGCCCATTGAAGGTAATTGTCACCAGATGCCAAGAGTGCAGCGTACATGAGGTTTGTGAGCTTCGACATCTACAATGAAGAAGCTTTTGAGTCAATATCATGTAATGGACAAATCGTAAATGTCATGAAGACCATAAATCGATTTTCCTATTTACTCAAGGATTTGACTTTCTCTTTTCCTCTTTCCCTTGGGACAATTTCCTCTTTTCTCTAGGATAATTTCCCTTTTCTCTTTAGGAGAATTTCCTCTTTCTCTAGGGATTATTTTTTCTTTCCCTCTTGGGAGAGTTTCCTTTTTCGGTCTTAGGGTAAATTTTCCTTTTTAGCGATTTTCTATTTTCCTTAGGGTTTCGGTTTTAGGGTTTATGCAACATGAGGGATTTTAATAATTCATGCATGCAACCACGAAATCAATCAAACTAAACACCCTAGACAACTTCAAACAATCACGAAATAGAATTAGGGTTTTGATCCGATTAGAGTGTTTTCGATTTGCGAGTTTAGGATAAGTAATAACAAGACAAACAATCGAGCAAACAAGCAATCATATTGCAAACACTAATCAACAATTTGTTTTTAGGGTTTTAGCCGTTTGTTAGATCCATGTTCGATTAGGGTTCTTTAGCTTTAGGGTTTAATGAATTACCTTTCTCCTTTGGGGTTGTACGGACTGGAACTAGGAGCTAAAGACCTTGGTTATCAAACGGTGGTCGCTGGTTGACAGTCGGCGGTCGACGGTTGTATCGTTGGTTGACAGACGGACAGCAAACGGTCGACAGGCGGACGACGGACGGCTGACGGCGGACAAGCTAGGGTTGAGCGGCGGCTGCTAGGGTTTTGTTAAGAGCAAGCTCGTGCTGATAACGTGTGAAGAACTAACTTGTTTCTTATTGATTCATAATGAGGTTACATCACATATATATACATACTTGAGGAGGTTACATGTCTAATGGGCTAGGTTACAAAAGCCCATAACTACTTAAGTCTATGACCGACCTATGTCTAATTCCCATGGGCCGGACCTACGGGCCGGACCAACTATGGCTTCTCTTCATGGACCGGGCCGACAGGCCGACGGGCCGATGGACCGATGGACTGGTGGGCCGACTGGTCGATGGGCCGTCACACCAATGGGCTGACGGACCTATCCTCCAAGGACATGGGCCACGGTTATGGAGGCCATCCAACAAGTGGTTTACAACATGAAGCAGAATATGAAGCATTAATTACCAGACTCAGGTTGGCACAGGGAGTTGGAGCTAATGAAGTGATCCCCTACTGTGATTCACAACTGGTGGTTAACCAGTTCAATGGAGACTATGAAGCCAAAGATTCAAGAATGGAGGCATATCTTGAGGTGGTCAAAGATTTAGCTACAAAATTTTAGAAGCTCGAACTCATTCGCATACCACGAGGAGAAAACACAACCGCGGTCGCACTCGCAGCTTTGGCGTCAACGTCAGACCCCGAAGTCAAAGAATCATTTCGGTAGAATGTATTTTAGATAGAAGCATTAAGGAAGAAAAATAGACACTCGTCAATACAAGGTCTCGAGTTACAGCCCGGGATCGCGGTGAACCTGTGATTGAATTACCACCTGTCAAAAGACGAAAATCAAAAGGGGCAGCCGTACCTAAGCCAACCGTGCAAGAAGATAATAGGGTCGAGGAAGTTGTCGAACGAATAGAAGATATAGCTCCGGAAAACACTGTTGAAGCCGAGACCGAACCATGGGTTGACGAAGACATCCTCAAACCAAATGAACATCCTGAACCAGAAGCTCGAATATTTCATGAAATCGACCAAATTCCGGCTAAAGATTGGGGAGCTGATTGGAGGGAGCCAATAAAACATTACATTGTTACTGGAGAGCTCCCAAAGGATAGATGGCAGGCTATCGAAAGATTCTTTGCATAGAAGAGGTGTAAACGCTCCCTATTTACTTTGCATTTTTGGGCCCAAAGTCGAGATCGTTATGAGCGAAGTGCACGAAGGTTTGTGTAGCAGTCATTCTTTAGGAAGGGCTATGGCTTTCAAGATGAAGAGGATGGAATACTACTGGCCTACTATGATCACGGACTGCGTTAAGTATGCCCATCGATGCAAACGTTGCCAACTCCATGTGCCTCTCATCCATCAACCTTCGGAGTTATTCTCTTCGATCTCTTCCCCCATACCCGTTCATGCGGTGGTCGATGGATATTATTGGACCATTGCACAGGTTAACCCGAGGTGTACAATATCTCTTGGTCCTAATTGATTACTTTTCAAAGTGGATTGAAGCCGAAGCATATGTAAACATCAAAGATTCGGCGGTAAAAACCTTCATTTGGAAGAATATCATATGTAGGCACCCATACGAGATAGTTACGGACAACGGACCACAATTCATCTCACACGAGTTCGAAGCTTTCTACTCTGATTGGGGGATCAAAGTTAGTTATTCTACTCCGCGATATCCACAAGGGAACGGTCAAGCTGAAGGTGCGAACAAGACAATTCTAAGCAATCTTAATAAACGTTTAAGTCATTTGAAAGGAGGATGGTATGATGAACTTCAACCGGTTCTATGGGCATATCGCACGACTCCTAGGCGCTCGACTGGAGAAACCCGTTCTCATTGGTGTATGGAATGGAGGCAGTTGCTCCAGCCGAGCTCAATGTGCCAGGACTTTGTCGAACAGAAGCCCCTTTAAACGAGGAAGAGAATTCCGTGATGCTAGACAATTCGCTAGATACCATCAACGAGAGGCAAGATCAGGCCTTGATCCAAATTCAAAATTATCAACAAGTTGCAGCTCGATATTACAATTCGAAAATCAAAAGCAGACCATTCTTTGTGGGTGATTATGTTTTAAAACGTGTGTTCGATAACAAGAAGGAGGAAGGAGCAGGCAAGCTTGGCATTAATTGGGAAAGTCCCTACATTGTTACCGAGGTGGTCTGGAATGATGTTTATAGATTGAAAGATTTAGAAGACAGACCAGTCCAACGTCCATGGAATGTGGTGAACTTAAAGAAATTTTATGTTTAAAAACGACACGCATTTTTTGTACATGAATTACGGTGTGGCTTGATCCCGAAATGGGTACGTAGGCAGCTCGGAAACGAGTTAAGCTATTAATAAAATTTGTTTTATTCATTTGAAGAGAAGTTCGACTATACGAACAAACAAAGGAAAGGAGTTCGGCTGTGCGAACATACAAAACAGGAAGCAAAGTTACATTTATTCAAAGGCGAAAACAATAAAAAGATGTCGAAGTCTTAAACACACTTCGAACTAGGAAATCCTTCTCGTCTTGCAAAATACTTTGACTCCTTGGTTGGCAAGATCAAGAATGGGCATCATACAGTCTGGGATGCGAGCAAATTCGGCGATTCCAAGTTGAGGGTGTGTAGCTCCCTTGATATCACATTGACTCTCTAGAGCATCAGGTTGATCTTCTTTCTAAGTATCTTCTTTTCTGATGAACGCTTTTGGTGTTGAGCCGCGAGGGCTTTGATAAAGGCCATCGCAATTTCTTGATCTCTGCTTGAAAGATCCTTGATTAATGCACACGGAGCTCGGATCTGGGATCTGAAGTTACGAAGTGGAGAGCGTCCTCTGTCCGGCACGTTCAGGATATCTTCATCAATCATCTTGACCCTGGAAAAGTCTGGCATGGACTCCGAGCATCGAAGGTTAAAAGCCATAACTGCACAAAAGGAAAAACGAAAGTTAGATGAAGAATAAAGAAAACATAGAGAAGCAATTTATAGAAGGACTCGTAACTTTCAAGGATGCGTTTCCATTCAAGGCTGGAGTGATTTGCGGAAGCATTCACGTCACTCCAATCGCCCTGCATTCAAAGAATATCTCCAAAACGAATATTTGTGAAATCAAGGAGAATAGGAAAGTTTCCTTATATAAAGATGGGCTGGAGCCCAAAAGTAAGTCCAAACAAAAATAAAAAAAAAGGGAAAAGGAAAATATTTGAGTTATCGAGGGACATTTAGGGAAGACGCTCGGGAACAGGCTCTTTCATCGCCGGTTCGGGGTTCGAGGTGGATGCCTCGTTTTTAACGTCAACTTTGGGTTCATTCTTCACGCACTTCCAAGGGTTGCTGTCTTCCTCCTCGTCTTCATCCTCTTCGCCGTCAGACGGGATCACTTGGACCGGAGCATTTACGGGATCAAGGACTTGACCTCGAGCATGGAGGTACATCCAGAGCATGTGCGAGATCTTCGCCATGCAGTCGAAGTTCCTCCATTCCCATTGGAAGGGATCACTCTATATGGCCCTCACCTTCCTTTCAATACGGGTAATTCGGGCCTCGAGCGTTTGCCTCTTGAGGCCCAACCGCTGCCTCTCATCGCATAGGCGGTGTTGCTTGTCGAGGACCTAGTTCATGAATCGGTTAGTATGAAAAGGAATCGTTTCGATAAGAAAAAGGGTAAGAGTCCTACTTTGTCCATGAAATCGTACGCTTCTTTTTTGTCCTTCGATGGGAAGTGAAAAACGGCGTGAGGAAAGAGAACGTCGGCGGGCTCAAAGCCATCGCCGGACAGAAACAGTGGGCTGCCAGGGTCAAGAGGACAGACGGTGGAGGCTCCTTCGTTTTCCATCCTTGAAGTATTTACCAAGTAAATTTCTGAGATCATGTTTTGAAACACTGAGTGCAGTTTGTGCTCTTATTTATAGAGAGTTAGGGATTTTTTCTTGAAACCACAAAAATTAATAATTATGGCGTGTCCGAATGGTTTAAACCATTTTTGGAAATCGAGACAAAAAGCAATTATTGCCTTAGAGGCGTGAGGCTTTTCCTATTTTCCGAGGAAGGAAATGGCAACCGTCGCATTAAAGACAAAAGGTTCATTACATAAAAAAAAGTAATTAAGGCCCAAGCCCAGAAGATAAGCCGAATTGACTGAACCCGAGTTGGGGAATTCGCGAAATTAAATCTAGTTCAGACTCACGTTTAAAGAGATAGGTCTAATCAGCCTACAAATCTCATGACTTGGCCACATGGTTAAACAAAGAAGCTATTTATAAGATGGACTTTGCAAATCCATATTTAAATATAGAAAAAATCCTATTGGGATCATGGTCTTAAAAGGTTTAAAAGCCTCCTCGGGCAAACACTTCTTCAGAAAATAAAAAAGCCTACTTAGGCGATGAAGTAGTTTGAAAAATAAAATTCAAGTTTTTATAAAGTCAGAACCCCCACTATAAATCCTCAGCCACCTCGAATTCAGTTTGAGTTGGCTCGGGATCGACTGGGTCCACGACAGCCGTCTCAGTCTCATCTGTTACGTCAGCGACAGGCTATTCGGTGGGAATCCTAGAGTTCGAACCATCATTATCCTCGATGACCACTGTTTCGGTATTCGTGGATGGAGGAATTTCTGGCGCGATGGCTACCGTTAGGAGTGTCCACCGGCATGATAGATACCTCAGGTTCCATGGGATCACTGGGACTTGAGATAATCATCTCGAATCAGGAAAACGCAAGTATAACTTATTTTGGTTTGGTGTCAAAGTTTGAAGTTTTAAAACTTACCAGCCCAATCTAAACCGGACTCGCTCAAAGCAGGCGACTCGGTAAAGAACTCCTCAAACTGTTGATGGTTGAATGATGAAGATGGGAGAGCGGCCAGACGACTTCGCTTCTCTGTTAAAACGGCTTCCAATTCGGACCTTTCTTGCTTCTCGGAAAAATCCTCGTCGTGCGTTTGATCGAGAAGGAGGAGGTTGCTTTCATACTCCTTGATATCTGATTCCAATTTCGTCCTAGTTTTCTCGGTTTGGATGAAAACGATTGCCCTTTGAATCAGTTCCATCCCGCGACCCTTTACCTCTTTCCTGGCTTTTGATGCCAATCTCGCTAACTTAGCATCTCGAAGTTTGGCAATTGCTTTGTACTTGGCCTGCAGTTCGGATAGCTGGTTGGACAAGTCGTAAGCACTGAATCTAGATTCCGAGAGTCTGCCCCGAGCATTCGAGAGTTCCTCCTGGATCTTGTCATACCGCTGATACTGATCCTGCAACTCGCCGTTCGACTTCATGAGTTCGGAAAAAAGGTTGTCTAGTTGATCTTCCAGTTTTTGCTTGACTTCAGTGGAAGAGCAGAGATCGGACTCAAGAGAAGAAAACTTGTCTTTCCAGGCAATAACATCTCGTTCCCTATCAAGCAGCATTCTTTCGTAATACTCAATCATGTCATTGAGTTCGCTGTTTGCCTGAAGCAAAGATTACAAAGGTGAGTTAGTGTATAAGCAAAGAGTGGAGATAAAACTTTGCAAAGGAAAAAGAGCTAACCCGAGATGAGTGATGGGCGGGAAGTAAGAATCGCTCGCGAATCGCAGGACGCCACTTATCAAAGGTTGGTAGGATTGTGTCTTTCCGAGTCTTGAAGCGCCGGAAGACGTTTCCCTCTGTTTTCATCGCTGTTAAAGTAAGGGATGAAGGACGCATTACTAAGGGTTTAAACGATATACCAAATAAGGAAAATAAACAGTAATTTCTTACTAGTGAGTGATTTAGTTTGAGGAACCAAAACGGCCTTGGGTTTAGGGTTAGCATCTCGGGCTCAGCCTCTTCCTGTCGAGGATTTGCACTACAGCCAGTCTATTCAACCCCAGGTCTAGAGGAGGGGGATGTGATGACTAGAGGATTGGAACCCATCAAGCGAGGTGGGGGAGATGATTGAGGAGAACGATCGGTTCGGGCTCTCGTCTTATCTCTCTTAGGGGAAGAACTGCTATGGGTTGGTCTTTTTCTCTTCTTCTGAAGCAAGTCCGCGATCGGTTCGCTGCTCAACCTATTCCAAGAAGAAGGCCGAGGTGAGTCACGACGAGGTGATCAGTCTCTCTGAGGTGAACGACGACCATGACCTTCACTGTGAGGTGTGGGTCTGAAGGCATTGGCGGATCTAGCTCCTTCGGCACTGCCATCATCAACTAGCAGGGTTCTGCTGTACTCCTTCTTGTCAATAACCGACGTAAGGAACGATTTGTTCGCTTCACAAGCCTCCACGATCGATTTGGACATCGTCTTTCGTCGGGAGGCGATGACTCGAGTCGAGGTTCCATGAGGTAAAGGAGGAGGTAACGGAAGTTGAAGAAGTTGTCCAGGGGGACTCATCCTGAGCTTGTGGTTGGCCTCTATGAATCAGTCGAGGGTGAAGGAATTCCAAAGAGTTTCCCCCTGAAGAATTCAGCAAATTCGGCAGTCGGAAGAGTTGGAGCGATGAAAGCTGCGAAGTGGATATTAAAAGGTGGTTAGATAAAGCAAGATGTATATAAAAATCATATGCATGACCTAATATCTACCAGACTTAGTAGTCCACTTCGATGGAAGCAGGTCGGAAAGATTTCCGATTGAAGCAGGGGTCTTTTTAATTAGGAACCACGGGTGCTGCTAGTTCTCGTCCTTGTTAGGAAGATGCGAGATGAGATTCCTGTTGGCGTTCGGATAAGCCGAGAAGTATCCGGCTTTCTTCGAAGAACTCCTCATGCTGAGAAGTTCATTCAGTTTAGGAACCCTGATAACAAATCCGGCATCCGCCGCGATAGTAATAATCCCTAAGATAGTCCGGAGAAGGTTAGGGGTAAGCAGGGGCAGGGCAATTTTGAGGGCCGCTAAGTACCGAACGAGGGCTTCGGGAAGGGGAAAGGTCAAACCGCAACCCTTGAAATAGATTTCGTACACGCAGAAGAACCCGGGACGGTGGTCTTCCGGCGACTCTATGGGTTCTGGCATCTGGGAGTCCCTCATAATTTCCGCCGAAATTCGACAAAGCTCTCTCAATCGATTGAGGGATTGCAGAGTGCATGTGGAATGATAATGTGGACCGGCGATGTCATTCGGCCGGGTGCAAATATCGTTACTAAAACCGCCTTCCTTGAAAGACAGAGATTCAGGCCTTTCATTTTCAGAATTCATCGTAAAAATGAATAGTCTGAGGGTTCGGAGGAGAGAAAGTACAGAGAGGAAGAAGAGAGGAGCTTTGTTCTAAAAGAAAGATAGAGCGTGAAAGTAATAAGAAGGAAGTAAAGTGAATTTACCTTACGCAAGCTAGCGATAATGACGGAACGGCCTTGAGAGTCGTGGGGGAAGTGGAAGAGTTTTCCCCGCTTTAATAGTAAATAATTGATATGCCGTCATAATTGTGACAGATGTCACGAGAGTAATTATGCGTGGTTCCGAAATCATAGGAGTAACGTGATTTTGGCGGGAAATCAGAGAGTCATTTGGAGCAATCTTTGTTGGTGTCGGATCCCGCACCATGGGCTCGGGATCGGTCAAAGATCGCCGCGTAAGAAGGAGGGGCCCAAAATAGGAAAGGCATATGGGCTTCTTTGAGCAAAAGTACACACGAAGTGATGGATCTGCGAGGTGAACGGGACATCGAGGTCAAAACTGCCCGGATTGGAGAGTCAAGAGGGCTAGAAGATAAAGCCCAGGAAGTTTGAAATCAATTCAAATTTGAACGTTTGAATAGTTAATTCGAAAACTGAAACGGATACATTTAAGATAGAATAATTGTGTGTAAATGAGAATTAAATGTATTCTTTGAGTATAATTTGTGGGTCAATGACCATGTAAAGACACACGCATTTTTGTGCAAACTTACTATACACATTTTCTTACAAAACTCATAGTTTTCTCTATAATTATTAGTCCATTTTCAAGTACATTTGTCCTCAAGAATAATCCTTCTCACTAAATAAAAAAATACTTGATTGTGTGAATCTGACATCCACAATAGTCATATTTGACTCCACAACACTAACCACGCTTCTTATTGCTTCTCAAAGATTTCCTGGTGTAGCTGAAGTTCGTATAAGTCTTTGGCTTTGTATCTTCTAACAATGAAACACTACTTTAGCTTTTGGGAACCAGTTGCGATTCTATTTTTTATACTCAATCATACACATGACATCTAGTCATATTTGACTCTAAAACACCTCTTCTTGATTCTCAAAGCTTTGATGGTGTAGCCAAAGTCCGTATGAATCTTTGGTTTTGTATCTTCAAACAAGGAAACACTACTTTAGCTTTCGGGAATCGGTTGCAGTTCTATTTCTTATACACCATCATACACAAGAGATATAGTCATACTTGACTCCAAAACACTAACCAAGCTTCTTATTTCTTCTCAAAGCTTTGATGGTGTAGCCGAAGTACATATAAGTCTTTGGCTTTGTATCTTCTAACAAGGAAACACTACTTTATCGTTTTAGAACTGCTTGCAATTCTACTTCTTATACTCAATCATACAAATGACATCTAGTCATATTTGACTCCAAAACACTAACCAAGCTTCATATTTCTTTTCAAAACTTTGATGGCGTCGCCAAAGTCTGTATGTCTTTGGCTTTGTCTCTTCTAACAAGGAAACACTACTTTAGCTTTTGGGAACCGTTTGCGGTTCTAGTTCTTATACTCAATCATACACATGACATCTAGTCATATTTGACTCCAAAACACTAACCAAGATGCTTATTTCTTTTCAAAACTCTGATAGTGTAGCCGAAGTCCGTATGAGTCTTTGGCTTTGTATCTTGTAACAAGGAAACAAAACTTTAGCTTTTGGGAACCGGTTGCAGTTCTAGCTCTTATACTCAATTGTACACATGACATCTAGTCATATTTGACTCCAAAACACTAACCAAGCTTCTTTTTGCTTCTCAAAGGTTTGTTGGGGCAGCTGGACTCCGTATGAGTGGCTTTGTATCTTCTAACAAGGAAACCCTACTATAACTTTTGGGAACCGGTTGCGGTTTTAGTTCTTATACTGGATCATACACATGACATCTAGTCATATTTGACTCCAAAATGGTAACCAAGCTTCTTCTAGCTTCTCAAAGCTTTGATGGTGAAGCCAAAGTCTGTACGAGTCTTTTGCCTTGCATCTTCTAACAAGGAAACATTACATAGACTTTCAAGATCCACGTTAGATTCTAGTTTTTATACTCAATCATACACTTGACATCTAGTTATATTTGACTCTAAAACACTAAGCAAGCATTTTATTGCTTCCCAAATCTTTGATCGTGTAGCCGAAGTCTGTATGAGTCTTTGCCTTTGTATCTTCTAACAAGGAAACACTACTTTAGCTTTTGGGAATTGGTTATGGTTCTAGTTCTTATACTCAATCATACACATGACATCTAGTCATATTTGACTCCAAAACACTAACCAAGATGCTTATTGCTTTTCAAAACTCTGATAGTGTAGCCGAAGTCCGTATGAGTCTTTGGCTTTGTATCTTGTAACAAGGAAACAAAACATTAGCTTTTGGGAACCGGGTGCAGTTCTAGCTCTTACACTCAATCGTGCACATGACATCTAGTGATATTTGACTCCAAAACACTAACCAAGCTTCTTTTTGCTTCTCAAATCTTTGATGGAGTAGCCGAAGTCCGTATGAATCCTTTGTATCTTCTAACAAGGAAACACAACTTTAGCTTTTGGGAATCAGTTGTGGTTCTAGTTCTTATACTCAATCATACACATGACATCTAGTCATGTTTAACTCCAAAACACTAACCAAACATCTACTTGCTTCTCAAAGCTTTGATGGTGTCTTCGAAGTCTGTATGAGTATTTGGCCTTCTATCTTCTAACAAGGAAATAGTACTTTAAATTTTGGGAACCAGTTGCAGTTCTAGTTCTTATACTCAATCGTACATATGACATATAGTCATATTTGACTCCAAAACACTAACCAAGCTTCTTATTGCTTCTCAAAGGTTTGTTGGTGCAGCTGGACTCCGTATGAGTGGCTTTGTATATTCTAACAAGGAAACCTTACCATAACTTTTGGGAACCGGTTTCGGTTTTAGTTCTCATACTGGATCATACACATGACATCTAGTCATATTTGACTCCAAAATGGTAACCAAGCTTCTTCTAGCTTCTCAAAGCTTTGATGGTGAAGCCGAAGTCCGTACGAGTCTTTTACCTTGCATCTTCTAACAAGGAAACATTACATAGACTTTCAAGATCCACGTTAGATTCTAGTTTTTATACTCAATCATACACTTGACATCTAGTTATATTTGACTCTAAAACACTAAGCAAGCATTTTATTGCTTCCCAAATCTTTGATCGTGTAGCCGAAGTCTATATGAGTCTTTGCCTTGTATCTTCTAACAAGGAAACACTACTTTAGCTTTTGGGAATCGGTTGTGGTTCTAGTTCTTATACTCAATCATACACATGACATCTAGTCATATTTGACTCCAAAACACTAACCAAATTTCGTCTTGCTTCTCAAAGCTTTGATGGTGTCTTTGAAGTCCGTATAAGTCTTTGCCTTTGTATCATCTTACAAGGAAATAGTACTTTAAATTTTGGGAACTGGTTGAAGTTCTAGCTCTTATACTCAATCGTACACATGACCTGTTGTCATATTTGACCACAAAACACTAACCAAGCTTCTTATTGCTTCTCAAAGCTTTGATGGTGTAGCCGAAGTTCGTATGAGTCTTTGGCTTTGTATCTTCTAACAAGGAAACCCTACTTTAGCTATTGGGAACCAGTTGCGGTTCAAGTTCGTATACTCAATCATACACTTGACATCTACTCATATTTGACTCCAAAACACTAACCAAGGTTTTTATTGCTTCTAAAAGCTTCGATGGTGTAGCAAAAGTCCCTATGAGTCTTAGACTTTGTAAATCTAACAAGGAAACACTACTTTAGCTTTTGGGACCGGTTGTGATTCTAATTCTTTTACTCAAGCATACACATGACATAAAATCATATTTGACTCCAAAACACAAACCAAGCTTCTTATTGCTTCTCAAAGCATTGATGGTGAAGCTGGACTCCATATGAGTCGCTTTGTATCTTCTAACAAGAAAACCCTTCTTTAGCTTTTGGGAACCGGTTGCTGTTCTAATTCTTATACTCAATCATACACATGACTTCTACTCATATTTGAGTCCAAAACGCTAACCAAGCTTCTTCTAGCTTCTCAAAGTTTTGATGGTGAAGCCGAAGTCTATACGACTCTTTGGCTTTGTATCTTCTAACAAGGAAACATTACTTAGGCTTCAAGATCAACCTTAGATTCTAGTTCTTATACTAAATCTAACACTTGAAATATAGTTATATTTGACTCTAAAACACTAACCAAGCTTTTTATTGCATTTCAAAGCTTTGATGGTGTGGCCGAAGTCCGTATGAGTCTTTGGCTCTGTATCTTCTAACAAGGAACCACTAATTTAGCTTTTGCGAACTGGTTGCGGTTCTAGTTCTTATACTCAACCATACACATGACATCTAGTCATATTTCACTCCAAAACACTAACCAAGCTTCTTCTTGCTTCTAAAAGCTTTGGTGGTGTAGCCAAAGTCCGCATGATTCTTTTGTTTTGTATCTTCTAACAAGGAAACACTACTTAGGATTTCAAGATCCAGTTGCGGTTCTAGTTCTTATACTCAATTATACACATGATATCTAGTCTTATTTTACTCACAAAGACTAACCAAGCTACTTATTGCTTCTCAAATCTTTGGTGGGTTAGGCGAAGTCCGTATGAGTCTTTGGCTTTGTATCTCCTAACAGGGAAACACTACTTTAGCTTTTGGGAATCGGTTGTGGTTCTAGTTCTTATACTCAATCATACACATGACATCTAGTCATATTTGACACCAAAACGCTAATCAAACTTCTTTTTGCTTCTCATAGTTTAAATGGTGTCTTCGAAGTCCGTATGAGTCTTTGGCTTTGTATCTCCTAACAAGGAAACACTACTTTAGCTTTTTGGAATCGGTTGTGGTTCTAGTTCTTATACTCAATCGTACACATGACATCTAGTCATATTTGACTCCAAAACATTAACCAAACTTTTTCCTGCTTCTCATAGCTTTGATGGTGTCTTCGAAGTCCGTATCAGTCTTTCGCTTTGTATCTTCTAACAAGGAAACAATACTTTAAAATTTGGGAACTGGTTGCAGTTCTAGTTCTGATGCGTGTTTTATTTCCCCTCACGCTTTTACCTGAAAGACCACACGACTACTAGCTTTGATGGTGTTTTTGAAGTTCGTATGAGTCTTTGGCTTTGTATCTCCTAACAAGGGAACACTACTTTAGCTTTTGGGAATCAGTTGTGGTTCTAGTTCTTATACTCAATCATACACATGACATCTAGTTATATTTGACTCCAAAACATTTACCAAACTTCATCTTGCTTCTCATAGCTTTGATGGTGTCTTCGAAGTCCGTATGAGTCTTTGCCTTTGTATCTTCTAATAGGGAAACAATACTTTAAATTTTGGATACCGGTTGCAGTTCTAGTTCTGATGCGTTTTTTATTTCCCCTCAGGCTTTTACCTGAAAGACCACCCGACCACTGCAAGTGCACAGTATATCGGAGAAGTATTTTAGGATCGAATCCACAAGGAGAGAAGTAGTTTAGAGAAATCCTTAAGAAGAGAGTGAAGCTAGGACCAAAATATAGAGAGATACAGAAATACAGTTCACTACTCAGACATAATCAAAGGATGGGATAGAATAGTTGCGGTTATTTTAGCTTTTAGAAAGCTAAATTACTATATTTTGACCACAACTATTCTATCCATCCTCAGAAATACAGTTCACTACTCAGACATAATCAAAGACAATAGCAAAGCAACAATTGAAAACATGATAACAGAAATGACGAAAGACTTAAACGAAAACTGAATATCAAATACTTGAAAGCGAAACTACAAAGTCGCAGGAGAAACACTGCGGGTATCAAAGTTGCGAAAATGTAAAAGCGAGATAATAATGGATAATAGCGGATGCCCTAGGGAAAATCCTAAGAGGCAGTTTATATAAGCGAGAAATGAAACAAATAAGGAAACTAAATATATAGCGAATCTTCACGTCATGATCCTACGACCGAATATGTCATTGGCATCTGACGGGCTGAAATGAGCTTCCTAGTGATCGAGTATGTCATTGATCAAACTGGGCTTCAGGGGCTCCGTCTTGCGATCGAATGAGATGCAATGAAGTCTAGATTGAATGGTCGAGCGACCCTAAGATCGAGTGCGATCGAATGGATGTCATGAGGTGGTGATCGAGTGGTTTCTTCGGCTTCTCTTCTCTTCTTTGTTCTCAGCTTGTCTGGTTGAGTGCAGAATGAGCAGATAGGCTTCCTCGTGGTCGAGTGGTGATCGAGTGGTTCTGATGGGGTGATTTCTCCGGGTTCGCGATTGAGTGAAACTGAGCTGCTTGCTTCTCCGGGGTTGCGATAGAGTGATTTGCCCTGGCAGGGCTCCGAGGCTGCGATAGAGTACTTTTGCTGAAGGCGTCATTGGGCATTCTGACTTCATGTTCTGTTTTTCCTCTGTTTGAACTCCAAAAGCATCCAAAGTACTTGAAAACAACCAAATATGCCATGCACATGCAATCCTAATGCAAAATCGTCCTAAGTATGTAAAACACACTAGAACGACTCCTAATGTGATGATTTGTGGATGAAACAATGACAAAGTGGTGAAGAATGAATGCCTAAATCATCCAAATTATAGACATATCAACTCCCCCAAACTTAGTCTTTGCTTGCTGTAACGACCGCGTCTCGGCGTCCGGGACAGGGTCTCACACTTGCCCTCAAGCAAACAAGAAGACATAAGCAGAAGGAGAGGTTTGAAGTTGGGGATTCAGAACCAAAGCATGAGATATGACAATTAAGATCAATGTACCAGCTAACAGTTCTAAGATGCGAGGTGACCAACTTCTACTTAAAAACTTTAGCCATGCTCCGTTATGATCAAAACCTACACTCAAATGCACAATGCGTCAAGATCAACCAATCCCTTTAACATTCATTAAGTTCAAAAACATGAATCAAGATATGCATCGCTAGTGAACTCATTTGGCTAATGACAGGTTATGAGACAAAGATGGTCCCTTTTTAGTGGTTCAGATTTTAATAGCAGGGGACTCTCAATGAAAAAGGACTGAGCTTTAGAAGAATGCTCAAGGTAAGTGCCAACCTATGCATACAAGAATAGCACCCCATCTACCCAATGACATAAACCGTGAATAACAAGTAGATGGTCCTATCTCTAAACTCAATGATGATCCTAAGTCTACCCTTTTGCACTAAAGGCATGTTTCGATTTTTTCTTGTATCAATGTTTCCTTTCCTTTTCTTTGGCTCTTGTTCTTAAGGAGAAGCTTTTCTTAAACTCTATGAGTCTAGTCTAGTGAATTGGGTTTTTCTTAAACTCTTATGGCTCTTATCATTTTTTTTTTCTTTTTCTGTTTTTGTTGCCATCTATTTTTTTAGAGCATATCTTAACAATTATATGCTTCCCAAACATTCACTAGACCACAATACGATTTTCAGCTTCCTTCTCCTAAAGACTCTAACCCATTTTTTTTTCTTTCTTTTTCTTTTCACACTCAATCCTCATCCCCAAATAAGTTCCCATCTAGTCCTACCAAGTCCAAAAACGCGGATTGGAACTACATGAGATACTACTCTTGTCGGCTCAAACCTAACACGTTCTACCAAGCTCAATCCTGAAAATAGGCCTCACATGCTCTCACAAAATAACATGGCTTGAAAGAAGGGTTGGTTAAGGGTGGGGAAACTACTCCAATAATAGAAGCACCTACTTGGATTAACAAGAGTGGTGAATAAGTGAAAGAAAATCCAAATATGTATTCTATCCACGAGTTCAAAAACGATGCAAACATGATAATTATAAGTCAGATTCAAGTTCAAATTGACAGGGAAAGGTGTCATGACATGCATCAAGTGGTTTCTATAGAACATGGTGCGGTTTTACTTCAAAGTCATTCAAGTGCCTCAGAGAACTAATAACTCATTTTAGTGAATCATCATGCTTACAAGGCTATTTCCTCATTATCCCCTATGCATATGCAACAATCCTATATGAAACACTCTAGACTCGATTCTAAATGTAATGCAACTAAATGATCACTCTGTTTTTTTGGAATTCATTTTCAAAAAAATTCAATTTTTTTATGTTTTTTTCTATGATTTAGATGACATGCAGACTTAAATGATATTCACAAAAAACAAGTCAAATACGTCTTGAACCCTCCCCCAAACTTAAATTACACAGTCCCTTGTGTAATCAAAATTTGTGAAAGAATTCAAGAGAAACACATAAACAAAAACAAAAGCGATATTTACAAAGGGTTTTGGTGTGTTACCTCAGTAGAATGTCCTGGAGATGTAGTCATCCATATCTGTTTGAGTGTACTCAGCAGGCATGACCGGTTCTTGGTGTGGCTCCGCCATCTCCTCGTCATTGTGCTCGATCGCAACCCCAGCATGCTAAAACTGACCTTCTACTTCTTCAACATTCCGGGACGGAGATCCTCCAATCACAGCATGGAGGATTTCTTGTGGTGGCGAGAAGTCGATGTTGTCTCTCACCGTGCTGGTTGTCATTTCACTGAATGGGAGAAGAATACTTGATTCGCCTGTTGACGGGTGATCAAACTTGAAAGCGTACCTCCCGTCATAGACTTTATGCTCGATCACATGGGCAAGCTTGAGATGGGCGATATCCATCCAACGTGGTTGGATCGGATCCGGTCGCAGCGGGACATCACACGATAGGAGGATTGGTGTGACCACTCCTCCAATGCAAAGGGCTCCTTTCGCGTTCTTCTTGTCATTGGCCAGCGCCCACCCTCTGTAGCTGCATAAGTGATTGAGAAGACACATTGACGGAGGTGTATCATTGGTATCTCCCTTCATCGTTTTCCCGTCCTTGGTGTAACGGAGGAAACTTAGCAGCGCCAGGTCTAACGTCTCCATGTCTTGGTTCGTCATAGTGGCGATATCTCTCTAGCGTAAGGGACATTGGCCATGGCTCTCTGGAAATAGCGAATGGCGGGATTGCGGATGGAGTTGCTCTTGGATCTAGCGGAGTTGAAGCTGGTGGTGTCTCCGATCGTGTTCCACAAAGATTTTAATTCTTCTCGGGCAAACCTCGGTTTCGTTCCCGTGTCACTGGGAAACCCGAACATGGATTCCAGCGTCTTGATCGCCATGATATAGTCGCGATCGTCGATGGTGAAGCTTAAGTAACCAAGCCCTTCTTCTCTTAACTCAGCAGCTGACAACCCCTCAAACAATTCAACTTGAAGTGATGAAAGGAATTGAAGTGTCTCATCCTCATAGGTAGGATAGGGATGAGACATGAGTGTTGTCATGTGGCATTTGTCGAACAAGAGCTGAACGTCTTCCAGGATGCCTAACTCCGCCATTGTCTCCGGATGAGGATATCTTGTTCCCCAAAACGGATTTCTTTTGAGAGACTTGTAGTAGTCTCCCGGGGTCAGCTTGTCTTCTTTCATCAAGGACTTGGTGGTTTTGCGGGTTTGCTCCGGAATGTACTCCGCATCATCCTCCATCTCTTCATCAACCAACTCATGGTTCTCTGTCATTGCCCGTTTTCAAGAGGAGAGGGATGATTAGAAATTCAGAAATTGCTAACTTTTTTTTTCCTCTGGAAATCTCTTCTCTTCTCCTGTCATTGGCGACTGATCGCTCTGTTTCCTCCACAAATCGCCTATACTCCTCTGCTTCTCTCTCTGGCCTAGTTGACCAAGATTCAGCATCATCAACATTGTAGTCGGCATCCATAGATGATTCGTAGCCGTGTGAACTCATCTTGAAGCTGAAATCGATTTGAAACTCACAACTAAAGCTTAGTAGGTTAGTGAGAAACAAACAAAGACAATGAAAGAAATGACTTCCTGTTGATATAAAGTTGCGATCGAGTAGAATTTGATAGTGAGAGCTCAGGTCGCGATCGAGTGAAGCAAGCAAATGAGAGACAGGGTTGCGATAGAGTAGTTTCTAAGGTTCTGTTTTAGTCAATAACAGCTAGCAACTATAAAAGAGTTGAGAGCGTTTTTGGTAGTGAAGTAGAGAGATAAACAAGAGAGATGTTTTGAAATCACAAGTGATGAAGAAAAGTGAAGAGTAGTGACACTTATCTCCCTTTGCGATTTGAATGAGTGGAGGAGGTGTGTTGCTTTTAAACGGACGGATGGGATGGAATGCCCGTTATGATGTCGACAAAGGGATAAGGTGACAAAGCATGGTGCTTTATGTCGGTAGGATGGGGTTCCTTCAAGTCACGCGCCTTGTGATCGAGTATGGGCTGTTGATCCTTTAATTTCGTGTCATGGGCTACAAGTGGACACAGCATGGGCTTCTTGGAGTTTCGGTGGAGTATAAGAACTATTATCGCAAACTTTCCTTAAACCTAAAGTAGTGTTTCCTTGTTAAAAGATACAAAGCCAAAGACTCATACAGACTTCGACTACACCATCAAATCTTTGAGAAGCAATAAGAAGCTTGGTTAGTGTTTTGGATTCGATTATGACTTTATGTCATGTGTCTGATGGAGTATAAGAACTAATATCGCAAACGTTTCCCAAAACCTAAAGTAGGTTTTCCTTGTTAGAAGATACAAAGCCAAAGACTCATATGGACTTCGGCTACACCATCAAATTTTTGAGAAGCAAGAAGAAGTTAGGTTAGTATTTTGGAGTCAAATATGACTAGATATCATGTGTATGAGTGGGTATAAAACTAGAATCGCAACAGGTTCCCAAATGATAAAGTACTATTTCCTTGTTAGAAGATACAAAGCCAAAGACTCATACGGACTTCGGCTAAACCATCAAAGCTTTGAGAAGAACTAAGAAGCTTGGTTGGTGTTTTGGAGTCAAATATGACTAGATGTCATGTGCATGATTGAGTATAAGAACTAGAACCTCGACCGGTTCCCAAAAGCTAAAATAGTGTTTCCTTTTTAGAAGATATAAAGCCAAAGACTCATACGGACTTCAGCTACACCATCAAAGCATTGAGAAGCAATAAGAAGCTTGGATAGTGTTATGGTGTCAAAAATGACTAGATGTCATGTGTATGATTGAGTATAAAATTAGAACCGCAATTGGTTCCCAAAAGCTAAAATAGTGTTTCCTTGTTAGACGTTACAAAGCCTCAGACTCATAGGGACTTTTGGTACACCATCAAAGCTTTGAGAAGCAATAAAAAAGCTTGGTTAGTGTTTTGGAGTCAAATATGACTAACTCTCATGTGTAGGATTGAGCATAAGAACTAGAACCGCAATCGGTTTCCAAAAGCTAAAGTAGTGTTTCCTTGTTAGAAGATACAAGACAAAGACTCATAGGGACATTGGCTACACTATCAAAGCTTTGAGAAGGAATAAAAAAAAGCTCGGTTAGTGTTTTAAAGTCAAATATAGTTAGATGTCATGTTTATGATTGAGTATAAGAACGAGAACCGGAACCTGTTTCCAAAACCTAAAGTAGTGTTTCCTTGTTAAAAGATAAAAAGCCAAAGACTCATACGGACTTCGGCCACACCATCAAAGCTTTGAGAAGCAATAAGAAACTTGGTTAGTGTTTTAGAGTGAAATATGACTAGATCTCATGTGTATGATTGAGTATAAGAACTAGAATCTCGACCAGATCCCAAAAGATAAAGTATTGTTTCCTTGTTAGAAGATACAAAGCCAAACACTCATACAGACTTCGGCTAAACCATCAAAGCTTTGAGAAGCACTCAGAAGCTTGGTTAGTGTTTTGGAGTCAAATATGACTAGATGTCATGTGAATGATTGAATATAAGAACTAGAATCTCGACCGGTTCCCAAAAGCTAAAGTAGTGTTTCCTTTTTAGAAGATACAAAGCCAAAGACTCATACGGACTTCGGCTACACCATCAAATTTTTGAGAAGCAATAAGAAGCTTGGTGATAGTAGGATTTTACTCAATTAATCCTAAAACACTATCCTGTCTTTGTAGTATTATAGGATGTCAATCCAATCCGGTGTGATGCAAACTGATGAGATATGATCAGAAAGCTCTTAGTCAAGCCAAGCAGAAAGTTGGTTGGTTCTAACAGTCCTAGTATGCAATAACATAAATGAAATGAAACTAAAAGCAGAAATGGCAATAACAGGCAAGTGAATGACAAAGCAGAAATGATAACAGGCAATCAAATGGATAAACGATTCCTAAGGATGGGGTAATCAAATAGTGTGGTCTCCTTAATCTATTCAGGCGGTTGACAAAACTTCACAGAAGCTATCTCTTGACAACAAGTTCAACAACAGATTAATTCACTCCCGTGATAGAATTCCTCAAGAAAAGCTAGACACTGACCTAAATCCCTTTAGCGATCTCTAACTAAGCAGGCATTATCGAATCAACATGTTAAAGCCAATACCCTCTCTACAGCCAATCCCTTGGGGTAGACTCAGATATCTCTGGAATTAATAGGATCCAACGCCCATTAAACGCCTTCTGAGCGCTGGACGTCTGGGCTTATATGTGGATATAAGCCAGTGAAACAAGCAATAAGCGCAACTAATCCAGAAGGGATTCTAGTATTCTAAACTCAACCACCTAAAACGACCAAGTAAACCACAACTATTCTATCCCATCCTCAGGAATACAGTTCACTACTCATACATAATCAAAGACAATAACAAAGCAACGATTGAAAACATGATAACAGAAATGATGAAAGACTTAGACGAAAACTGAATATCAAATACTTGAAAGTGCAAAAATACAAAGTGCGGCTATCAAAGTTACGAAAATGTAAAAGCGAGATAATAACGGATGCCCTAGAGAAAACCCTAAGAGGCAGTTTATATAAGCGAGAAATGAAACAAATAAGGAAACTAAATATATAGCGAATCTTCACGTCATGATCCTTCAACCGAATGTGTCATTGGCATCTGACGGGCTGAAATGAGCTTCCCAGTGATCGAGTATGTCATTGATCAAACTAGGCTTTAGGGGCTCCGTCTTGCGATCGAGTGAGATGCAGTGAAGTCGAGATTGAAGGGTCCAGCGACCGTGTGATCGAGTGCGATCGAGTGGATGTCATGAGGTGGTGATCGAGTTGTTTCTTCGGCTTCTCTTCTCTTCTTTGTTCTCAGCTTGTCTGGTTGAGTGCAGAACGAGCAGATAGGCTTCCTGGTGGTCGAGTGGTGATCGAGTGGTTCTGATGGAGTGATTCCTCTGGCTTCGCGATTGAGTGAAACTGAGCTGCTTGCTTCTCCGGGGTTGCGATAGAGTGATTTGCCCTGGCAGGGCTCCGAGGCTGCGATTGAGTACTTTTGTTGAAGGCGTCATTAGGCATACTGACTTCATGTTCTGTTTTTCCTCTGTTTGAACTCCAAAAGCATCCAAAGTACCTGAAAACAACTAAATATGCCATGCACATGCAATCCTAATGCAAAATCGTCCTAAGTATGTAAAACACACTAAAACGACTCCTAATGAGATGATTTGTGGATGAAACAATGACAAAGTGGTGAAGAATGAATGCCTAAATCATGCAAATTATAGACATATCATGTAGCACTTCTACGTTCGCGACCGTCTGACGGATTCCTAGTCATAGTCAGGTGTATAACACTAACCAAACTTCTTCTTGCTTCTCAAAGCTTTGATGGTGTAGCCAAAGTCCGTATGAGTCTTTGGCTTTATATCTTCTAAAAAGAAAACACTACTTTAGCTTTTGGGTACCGGTTGCGATTCTAGTTCTTATACTCAATCATACTCATGACATCTAGTCATATTTGACTCCAAAACACTAACCAAACTTCTCCTTGCTTCTGAAAGCTTTGATGGTGTAACCAAAGTCCGTATGAGTCTTTGACTTTGTATCTTCGAACAAGGAAACCCTACTTTGGCTTTTTGGACCGGTTGCGGTTCTAGTTCTTATACTCAATCATACTTATGACATATAGTCATATTTGACTCCAAAACACTAACCCAGCTTCTTATTACTTCTCAAAGCTTTAATGGTGTACAAAAAGTCTGTATGAGTCTTTGGCTTTGTTTTTTCTAACAACGAAACACTACTTTAGCTTTGGGGAACCGTTGCGGTTCTAATTCTTATACTCAATCATACAAATGACATATAGTCATATTTCACTCCAAAACACTAACCAAGCGTCTTATTGCTTCTCAAAGCTTTGATGGTATGGCCGAAGTCCGTATGAGTCTTTGGCTATGTATCTTCTAACAAGGAAACACTACTTTAGCTTTAGGGAACCGTTGCGGTGCTAGTTCTTATACTCAATCATACAAATGACATATAGTCATATTTCACTCCAAAACACTAACCAAGCTTCTTATTGCTTCTCAAAGCTTTGATTGTATGGCTTTGTATCTTCGAACAAGGAAACACTACTTTAGGTTTTGGAACCGGTTGCGGTTCTAGTTCTTATACTCAATCATACACATGACATCTACTCATATTTGACTCCAAAACACTAACCAAGCATTTTAATTCCTTCTCAAAGCTTTGATAGTGTAGCCAAAGTCCCTATGTCTTTGGCTTTGTATCTTCTAACAAGGAAACACTACTTCAGCTTTTGGAAATCGGTTACGGTTCTAGTTCTTATACTCAATCACACACACGACATCTAGTCATATTTGACTCCAAAACACTGACGAAACTTCTTCTTTGCTTCTCAAAGCTTTGATGGTGTATCCGAAGTCCGTATGAGTCTTTGGCTTTGTATCTTCTCAAAAGGAAACACTAGTTTAGCTTTTGGGTACCGGTTGCGATTCTAGTTCTTATACTCAATCATACTCATGACATCTAGTCATATTTGACTCCAAAACACTAACAAAACTTGTTCTTGGTTTTGAAAGCTTTGATGGTGTAACGAAAGTCCGTATGAGTCTTTGACTTTGTATCTTCAAACAAGGAAACACTACTTTGGCTTTTTGGACATGTTGCAGTTCTAGTTCTTATACTCAATCATACACATGACTTATAGTCATATTTGACTCCAAAACACTGACCCAGCTTCTTATTACTTCATAAAGCTTTAATGGTGTACCCAAAGTCCATATGAGTCTTTGGCTTTGTTTTTTCTAACAACGAAACACAACTTTTAGCTTTTGGGAATCGTAGCGGTTCTAGTTCTTATACTCAATCATACAAATGACATATAGTCATATTTCACTCCAAAACACTAACCACGCTTCTTATTGCTTATCAAAGCTTTGATTGTATGTCCGAAGTCCGTATGAGTCTTTGGCTTTGTATCTTCAAACAAGGAAAAACTACTATAGGTTTTGGAAACCAGTTGGGGTTCTAGTTCTTATACTCAATCATACACATGACATCTAATCATATTTTACTCCAAAACACTAACCAAGCATTTTACTTCCTTCTCAAAACTTTGATAGTGTAGCCAAAGTCCCTATGAGTCTTTGGCTTTGTATCTTCTAATAAGGAAACACTACTTTAGCTTTTGGAAATTGGTTGCGGTTCTAGTTCTTATACTAAATCACACACACGACATGTAGTCATATTTGACTCCAAAACACTAACCAAACTTCTTCTTTGATTCTCAAAGCTTTGATGGTGTAGCCGAAGTCTGTATGAGTCTTTGGCTTTGTATCTTCTTAAAAGGAAACACTACTTTAGCTTTTGGGTACCGGTTGCGATTCTAGTTCTTATACTCAATCATACTCATGACATCTATAGTCATATTTGACACCAAAACACTAACCAAACTTCTTCTTGATCCTCAAAGCTTTGATGGTGTAATCAAAGTCCGTAGGAGTCTTTGACTTTGTATCTTCAAGCAAGGAAACACTCCTCTGGCTTTTTGGACCGGTTGCGGTTCTAGTTCTTATACGCAATCATACACATGAAATATAGTCATATTTGACTCCAAAACACTAACCCAACTTCCTATTACTTCTCAAAGCTTTAATGGTGTACCCCAAGTCGTTATGAGTCTTTGGCTTTGTATTTTCTAACAACGAAACACTACTTTAGCTTTCGAGAACCGTTGCGGTTCTAACCAAGCTTTTTTATTGCTTCTCAAAGCTTTGATGGTGTAGCAAAAGTCCCTATGAGTCTGAGGCTTTGTATCTTCTAACAAGGAAACAGTGTTTTAGCTTTTGAGAACCTGTAGCGGTTCTAGTTTTATACTCAATCATACACATGACATCTAGTCATATTTGACACGAAAACACTAACCAAGCTTCTTATTGCTTCTAAAAGCTTTGATGGTGTAGCTGAAGTCCGTATGAGTCTTTGGCTTTGTATCTTCTAAAAAGGAAACACTACTTTAGCTTTCGGAACCGGTCGAGATTCTAGTTTTTATACTCAATCATACACATGACATCTAGTCATATTTGACTCCAACATACTAACCAAGCTTCTTACTACTTCTTAAAGCTTTGATGGTGTAGCCAAAGTCCGTATGACTCTTTGGCTTTGTATCTTCTAACAAAGAAACAATACTTTATCTTTTGGGAACCGGTTGCGATTTTATTTCTTATACTCAATCATATACTTGACATCTAGTCATATTTGACTCCAAAACACTAACCAAATTTCTTCTTTCTTCTGAAAGCTTTGATGGTGTTGTTGAAGTGTGTATGAGTCTTTGGCTTTGTATCTTCTAACAAGGAAACAGTACTTTAGCTTTTAGGAAATGGTTGCGATATTAGTTCTTATGCTCAATCATACACATGACATTTAGTCATTTGAATCCAAAATACTAACCAAGCTTATTATTGCTTCTCAAAGATTTGATGGTATGGACAAAGTTTGTATGAGTCTTTGGCTTTGTATCTTCAAACAAGGAAACACTACTTTGGCTTTTTGGACCGGTTGCGTTTCTAGTTCTTATACTCAATCATACACATGACAATAGTCATATTTGACTCAAAAAACACTAACCGAGCTTCTTATTACTTCTCAAAGCTTTAATGGTGTACCCAAAGTCCGTATGAGTCTTTGGCTTTGTTTTTTCTAACAACGAAACACTACTTTAGCTTTTGGGAACCGTTGTGGTTCTAGTTCTTATACTCAATCATACAAATGAGATATAGTCATATTTCACTCCAAAACACTAACCAAGCTTTTTATTGCTTCTCAACGCTTTGATGGTATGGCCGAAGTTCGTATGAGTCTTTGGCTTTTTATCTTTAGAAAAGGAAACACTTCTTCAGGTTTTGGAAACCGGTTACGGTTCTAGTTCTTATACTCAATCATACACATGACATCTAGTCATATTTGACTCCAAAATACTAACCAAGCATTTTTATTCCTTCTCAAAGCTTTGACAGTGTAGCCAAAGTCCGCATGAGTCTTTGGCTTTGTATCTTCTAAAAAGAAAACACTACATTAGCGTTTGGGAACCGGTCGAGATTCTAGTTCTTATATTCAATCATACACATGACATCTACTCATATTTAACTCCAAAACACTAACCATGCTGCTTAGTGCTTTTCAAACCTTTGATGGTGTAGCCGAAGTTCGTATGAGTCTTTGGCTTTGTATCTTCTAACAAGGAAACAATACTTTATCTTTTAGGAACCGGTTGCGATTCTAGTTCTTATACTCAATTATACACATTACATCTAGTCATATTTGACTCCAAAACACTAACAAAACTTCTTCTTGCTTCTCAAAGCTTTGATGGTGTAGCCGAAGTCCGTATGAGTCTTTGGCTTTATATCTTCTAACAAGGAAACACTACTTTAGATTTTGGGGACCGTTGCGGTTCTAGTTCTTATACACAATCATACAAATGACATATATTCATATTTAACTCCAAAACACTAACCAAGCTTCTTATTGCTTCTCATAGCTTTGATAGTATGGCGAGTCCGTATGAGTCTTTGGCTCTGTATCTTCAAACAAGGAAACACGACTTTAGGTTTTGGAAACCGGTTGCGGTTCAAGTTCTTATTCTCAATCATACACATGACATCTAGTCATATTTGAGTCCAAAACACTAACCAATCATTTTTATTCCTTCTCAAAGCTTTGATAGTGTAGACAAAGTCCCTATAAGTCTTTGCCTTTGTATCTTCTAACAAGGAAACACTACTTTAGTTTTTGGAAATCGGCTGCGGTTCTAGTTCTTATACTCAATCATATACACGACATCTAGTCATATTTGACTCCAAAACACAAACTTCTTCTTGTTTCTCCAAGCTTTGATGGTGTACCCGAAGGTCGTATGAGTCTTTGGCTTTGTATCTTCTAAAAAGGAAACACTACTTTAGCTTTTGGGTACCGATCAAGATTCTATTTCTTATACTCAATCATACACATGACATCTAGTAATATTTGACTCCAAAACACTAACCATGCTTCTTAGTGCTTCTCAAACCTTTGATGGTGAAACCGAAGTCCATATGAGTCTTTGGCTTTGTTTCTTCTAACAAGGAAACAATATTTTATCTTTTGTGAACTAGTTGCGATTCTAGTTCTTATACTCAATTATACACATGACATCTACTCATATTTGACTCCAAAACACTAACCAAACTTCTTCTTGCTTCTCAAAGTATTGATGGTGTACCTGAAGTCCGTATGAGTTTTTGGCTTTGTTACTTCTAACAAGGAAACACTACTTTAGCTTTTGGGAAACGGTTGCGATCTTAGTTCTTATACTCAATCATATACATGACATATAGTCATATTTGAAACCAAAACACTACCCAAGCTTCTCATTACTTCTCAAAGATTTGATGGTGTAGTTGAAGTCTGTATGAGATTTGGCTTTGTATCTTTTCACAAGGAAACACTACTTTGGCTTTTGGAAACCGGTTGTTGGTCTAGTTTTTATGCTCAATCATACACATGATATCTAGTCATATTTGGCTCCAAAACACTAACCAAGCTTTTTATTGCTTCTCAAAGCTTTGATGGTGTAGCAAAAGTCCCTATGAGTGTGAGGCTTTGTATCTTCTAACAAGGAAACACTACTTTAGGTTTTGCGAAACGTTTGTGATATTAGTTCTTATAATCCATCATAAACATGACAAAGTCATATTTGAATCCAAAACACTAACCAAGCTTCTTATTGCTTCTCAAAGATTTATTGGTGTAGCCGAATTCCGTATGAGTCTTTGGCTTTGTATCTTTTAACAAGGAAACACTATTTTCGCTTTTGGGAACCGGTTGCGGTTCTAGTTCTTATACTCAATCATACACATGAGATATAGTCATATTTGAATCTAAAACACTAACCAAGCTTCTTATTGCTTCGCAAAGCTTTGATGGGGTAGCCGAAGTTCGTATGAGTCTTTGGCATTGTATCTTCAAACAAGGAAACACTACTTTGGCTTTTGGGACCGGTTGCGGTTCTAGTTCTTATACTCAATCATACACATGACATATAGACCTATTTGACACCAAAACACTAACCAAGCTTCTGATTTTTTCTCAAAGCTTTAATAGTGTAGTCGAAGTCCGTATGAGTCTTTGGCTTTGTTTTTTTCTAACAAGGAAACACTACTTTAGCTTTTGGGAACCGTTGCGTTTTTAGTTCTTATACTCAATGATACAAATGACATATAGTAATATTTCACTATAAAACACTAACCAAGCTTCTTATTGCTTCTCAAAGCTTTGATGGTGTGGTCGAAGTCCGTACTAGTTCTTATACTCAATCATACACATGAGATCTAGTCATATTTTACACCAAAACACTAACCAAGCGTTTTATTGCTTCTCAATGCTTTGATGGTGTAGACGAAGTCCGTATGAGTCTTTGGCTTTGTATCTTCTAAAAAGGAAACACTACTTTAGCTTTTGGAAACCGGTCGAGATTCTAGTTCTTATACTCAATCATACACATGAGATCTAGTCATATTTGACTCCAAAATACTAACCAATCTTCTTAGTGCTTCTCAAAGCTTTAATGGTTTAGCCGAAGTCCGTATGAGTCTTTGGCTTTGTATCTTCTAACAAGGAAACAATACTTTATCTTTTGGGAACCGGTTGCGATTATAGTTCTTATACTCACTCATACATATGACATCTAGTCATATTTGACTCCAAAACACTAACCAAGCTTCTTATTGCTTCTCAAAGCTTTAATAGTGTAGCCAAAGTCCGTATGAGTCTAACAAGGAAACAATACTTTAGCTTTCGGAAACCGTTGCGGTTTTAGTTCTTATACTGAATCATACACATGACATATAGTCATATTTCACTCTAAAACACTAACCAAGCTTCTTATTACTTCTCAAAGCTTTGATGGTGTGGCCGAAGTCAGTATGAGTCTTTGGCTTTTTATCTTTTAACAAGGAAACACTACTTTTGGTTTTGGAAATAGATTGATAAGTGTGTATTTTGCATGTTTTGAGCATCCATTTGTCATCACTTTAGCATCATATCATCACTTTTTTATACCATTTCTCATCATACTTGCAAAAGAAACTTATGCTTATTTCTAAAATGACGATTTTTCAAGCGATTTTTCAGCAGTTATCTGATCGGTTTTTCCTCACCTCTTTGGTGACGGTTCTTAACGGTTGCGCCGGCGATGTGGATCACTACACCACAATCTCTCAAGCGGTTATCTCCACGTCTGATTCCATAATCAAACGTGATGCATCTCCCGCGGTTCCAAATCACACGCTTTATAAATATCCCCTTCACGATTTGGAAACGGCGCTTCATCTCATTATCCAATCTGCAATTCTCTACCCGGCGGGCATTGTCCACGGTCGTATTGTGGAGGGAAGGCTTTTCCAATTCATCTTTCCGACGGATGAATCTCTGGAAACAGTTCTCCGACGTGGTCCATGGGCGTGCAATGATAGGATGCTCATCCTCCAACGCTGGACTCCTCAAATGTCGTTGCTCAATTTCATTCCCTTCTGGATCCAAGTTAGGGGAATTCCATATCAGTTCCTCAATCGCGGTGTGGTGGAGCACATTGGGAGATCTCTGGGTCAGGTTCTAGAGGTGGATTTTGATGTTGCAGCGGTGGCGAGAATGGATTTCTTTCATGTGCACATTCATTGGGACATTACCCATCCTTTTCGATTTTAGAGGAATTTCCAGTTCAGTGACGGAGTTAATACTCTCCTTCGCTTCAGGTACGAACGACTCCTGGGATTTTGTGAAGTATGCAGGATGTTAACGCATGAATCAGGGGCTTGCCTCATTCAAAATGGCGGTGAGGAAGAGAACGACAATGATGAAGATGACGATCAGCCTCAGGAGCGTGTTCCAAATCAGGGTGTCATAATCAGGGAACTCAATGAGGAGGAAGCAATGGAAATGGACAACAACCAGGTCAACAACGTGGTGATAGCAGATGTGGTGCCAGGACAAAATGGGGAGAATGAAATCACCCACTCTCCTCGTAGTGGGTCTAATGAAGACAGCCTCTCAGACATTGATCCCAATCATGACTCTCTAGTTGATTTTGAGCATTACGACATGTTTAGTGGCGAGAGAAATGACAGTGAACTCCTGAATCCGATCCCAATTTTCGAAAATTCTTGTGGTGATATCCCAGGCAGCCCTAGCAACAGAGTTTACTCTAGATCCATCCTCTGGCTCTCATGGATTCGGAGATCGTCATAGACCCTCCAACTGAAGCAGTAGTTGACCGTGGTAAGAGGAAGAGAGATGACATGTTGGAATTCTCTGAACCACAGGGGCACTCTAAACACACAATCTGCGAGAATGGGGAGGGCAGCGGAACCTCCCGTGAAGACAACCAAGGCTGAGGTGCGGTGGGCCCGAATCCACCACTTCCGCCATGAGGACAGCCTGCTGGAACTGTCGGGGTTTAGGCAATGACTCCACAGTTTGACGCCTTAAGGAGATTAATAGAATGAATCTCCTGGACATCATTGCTCTATCTGAGACAAAGCAGCAGAATGGCTTTATTGAAGAGAAGGGTTTAGAGTTGGGTTTTAGTATGGTTGTAACAGTCCCACCAGTAGGTTTAAGTAGGGGCTTAGTTGTTTTCTGGCGTGATTATGTAGATATCTCTATTTGCTTCAGTTCTCCCAATCTTGTAGATCTTTTCGTTAAAAGTAATGAAGGTGATTCAGAAGCTACAAAATTATCTCCAAGATTCTGGTCAACCGGCTCAAAACACATCTCTCGGGATTAATTTCAGAAAACCAAGCTGCTTTCATTCCAAGCCGTATGATCACCGATAACATCATCATTGCCCATGAAGTATATTATTCTCTCAAATCAAGAAAGAGGCAGGCAAATTCTTACATGGCTCTAAAAGCGGACATCACAAAAGCTTATGATAGGCTGGAATGGAAGTTTCTTGAAGAAACAATGAGACATATGGGTTTCAATTCTACTTGGATTTCTTGGATAATGAAGTGTGTCTCCACAGTAAGCTTCTCGGTTCTCATCAATGGTTCACCTCATGGTCACATCACCCCTTCTCGTGGTATCCGTCAGGGCGATCCCTTATCTCCATACCTATTCATCTTTTGCGCTGAAGTCCTCTCTCACATGATGCATCAAGCAGAGCCAAATAAACAACTTAAAGGAATCAAGCTTTCGACGAGAGGTCCAACCATTTCTCACTTATTGTTTGCTGATGACTCTCTCTTTTTTACTTTAGCAAATCACAGATCATATCACGCGATAAAGAAGGTTCTAAGCTCTTATGAGGAAGTGTCAGGACAAGCTGTCAACTTAAGGAAATCCGCCATTACGTTTGGGAAAAATGTTAGCAGTGATACTAAACGTCATATGCGGAATTTGCTAGGCATTCATAATGAAGGGGGTGGAGGCAAATGCTTAGGTTTGCCGGAACAATTTGACAAGGAAAAATCCGAGATGTTCCGCTATATTGTCGAAAAAGTCAAAGAAAAAACTCAAGGTTGGAGTAAGAAGTATTTGTCTCAAGCCGGGAAAGAAGTTGTAACGACCGCGACCCGCGTTCATAAAGAGGCAGGTTTGTTTTAGGAGAAAACTAGATCATGGTCGAGGAACGGACCAAAATACTAAGTAGGAAGAACGAGAAAGTATAAGCCAAACCAGCTAGGTGAGCTGGACAAGCTGTATGAACTAGCTAGGTAAGCTATGTGAGCTAAACCAGCTGGAAGACTAGCTAGCTCAGCTAGGTCAGCTGACCGACAGCTCGACTGAGCTCGGTGAGCTGATCAAGTACTGACCTAGCTGGGTGGTCCGGTCAGCTGACACTCGAGCTGGTGGACTTTCGTAGCTCACGGGTGAAGAGGTGTCTCGGCCAAAAGGTGTAAGGTCGAGCGGGTACCAACAAACGGTTGCATCGCCCAAAGGATGCAAGGAACAGATGTGACCTTTCGAAAGGATGCAAGGAACGGATGTGACCTTTCGGAGGGGTGCAAGGAACGGATGTGATGCTTCGGGAAGCATCCATTCGCCCCCTATATAAGGGAGGACGCCCAAGGCATCTCACATCATCTCACAACATCCAAAACACCATAAAACATTCTTAAAGGAGTCCCAACACATCCTAGAGTTGTTGGTCGGAAAGGGGGTGCGGCTCGGCGAGTATAACTCGACCGAACTGATGCGCATGCTACCTCCCGGTCCAACGGTTCGATGGAGTGTAGAGGATGGAGAGGGTAGACCGTTCGTCTTAGAGACGAATCAGATCTGGTAGACCGATCGTTGGATCGGATCGGCCAGACCGATCGTCAGACGGATCGGATCGGCCAGACGGATCGGACAGACCGATCGTCGGACGGGTCAGATGGGATAGGCCGATCGTCTGACGGAACAGGTCGGACAGACCGATCGTCGGATGAGATGGATCGAGAAAAGTGTTCGAGGAAGCACAAGGATAAGTGCATCCGAACACACCCAAGGGTCGCCCATGGATGCAATCTTACCGATAAAGGGAGAAAGCACCAAGAATGGGTAAGGAACGTGATTCACCATATAGGATCAACATCGCGGCCGCCTTCATGTATCTATCTCCTTAGCCATGGTGAAACCGATCAGAGATCGGTAAGACCAAAGGGTGACTCGACGGATAACCAACGGGAAAGTCCACGGTGGGAACCGATGGACAAAATGGATGTTGGACCCGCGAGCAAACCTAAGGCCGACGGAAGAAAGATTTCATGGGCTAGCCTACGATGATCCAGTGGATGAATTCACGGACCCTTGGGTGTGATAAGGATATCGTTCGGACCGCATGGATGGATCATTAAGCCGAAAGCTTTATCGACCACCATGGACCGGACGGGTAAACGGTTAGTAAACCGTGGGCGGTCGTAGTGTTAAACGACCAGAACGGAAACATGGATGGTTCGATAAGCCGAGGGCTCAATCGTCCACCATGTAGCCGGAGGGGCGTACGTTTGGAGAACGAATGGACCAATAAGCCAAGAGCTTGATTCGGCCATCGTGAACCAAGGGAATCGTACGATCCCCAATCTCTATCGTTGTACTTAGACCAGTGGGGTTGGTTGGTTGTATGGCTAAGTAACGATAGGGATTGGTTCATCAATTCACGACCGATGACGAGTCGTTGAACGAATGGAGTAAGGCGACAAACGGGCTAAGGAATCATATCCGCATATTGACCAAGGTATGTAACGATCTAGCTTATTAGTTAAGATAGACGTTTGGAAATTGACCGTGAAAGTAGGATAAAGGAATATGCGATTGTTTGGCTTAGAATGGTTAGCGAACATATGCATGTCTTGACTGAGTAAAGGATTGATCTAAGTCTAAGGAACAAAGACGATGAAACCGGTACAAGAGTTGGTTAGAATTAAACCAAGGTTAGAAAGACTTCCGCTGTGTAATAAGAGAGCGATTATAGAATTTAGCCTCGTAAAGGCAATTCTATGTTGAATCGCGAAAAATTAAGAGGTTCGGCCGGGAAGAGACGCAAACTTGAGTACAACGTTGCCGGACGCCGAGACGTCCGGGAAGGGGTCTCACAGAAGTCCTGCTCAAAGCGGTGGCCCTTGCGATGCCAATATATTCCATGAATGTGTACAAGTTGACGAAAGAGTTTTGCAAAGAAATAAGTAGTGTCTTAGCACAGTTCTGGTGGAGCAGAGGGAACGGTGATCCCGGACTGCATTGGTTCGCTTGGAATCGGCTTGCACTACCAAAACGTGAAGGAGGGCTGGGCTTCAGAGATTTAAAGAGTTTCAATCAGGCGTTACTAGGTAAGCAAACTTGGCGCCTGCTCAAACATCCAAACAGTTTACTGGCAAAGTTGCTCAAAGGACGATACTACCACGACTTAAATATTTTGAATGCGAGACAAGGAAGAAAGGCTTCTTTTATTTGGAAATCAATCCTCCATGGCAGGGATCTAGTTAAAAAGGGGCTCCGTTTCTGCATAGGGGACGGTAGTTTAGTGGATGCTTGGGTGGATCCCTACTTACCTACTTACCCACCTCGACCTCCTCTTCAAAGTGACAACGCTCCACAACAGGTTCTAGTGCAACACATGATGAATCAATCCAGAACGGGATGGGATGTCGCCAAGATACAAGAGTGGATAGACCCGCAAGACGTGGAGACAATTCTCAACATAACACTTTGTTCGACAGCCCATCAAGATCTCATAGGATGGCACTACACAAGACATGGTTTCTATACAGTGAAATCGGGGTATTGGCTGGCAACACATGCTCAGGAAGGCGAACAAGTGCTTCCTCCCCCTGGAAATGTTGAATTAAAACAAGCTCACTGGAAAATCAAAACCGCACCAAAAATCAAACACTTCTTTTGGTGCCTACTCTCCAATGCTCTACCTACAGGTGCAACGCTGAAATACCGACACATAACTAATGACTCCACTTGTGTGAGATGTTGCAGGATGCAAAGGAATGGCAAGACGCAGAAGATCATATTCAGAAGCTTACAAAGGTTCCCGCAGCAATTACGCCATAACATGTCAGCGATGATCACTGGACTAAAATGCAACTATGATGCCACTTATATCAAAGATTTGCCAAGCACAGCGGGCTGAATAATGCGAGACGACAGAGGAACTTATCTGGGAGCAGGGCTGGTGATAGGATCAATTACAAATAGTTCACTAGAGAGCGAGTTTCAAGCATTAGTAATGGCAATGCAACACTGCTGGAGCAAGGGTTATACAAAACTACATTTCGAAGGGGATAACAAAGAGATCACTGATATCATCAATGGAGGAAGCTCACACTTTGATGCTTTTAATTGGATCGGAGAGGTGGGTGCCTGGAAAACAAGATTTGTCGAATATCAATTCACATGGATTGGTCGGAATTCAAACATGGCCGCTGATACTTTAGCAAAGCAACCCATTCCTTTAAATTCTTCTTTTTACTTTCATAATCTGATTCCACATGTAACTACTGATATTCTCCATCGAGACTTTGTCTCTGCTAATCACTAAAATGTTGATGTCGATGAAAAAAAAAAAAAAAAATACTTGCGATTTTGATCAAGTGAAATAGGGGGGGGCAAGTGATTTTTTTCTTTGGAGGAAGGTGAAAGCTGAAATTTTCGAGATGGTGTGAAGCAGAGAACAAATGAGGAAGATGATATTGAAGTGCGCACAAAGAAGAAAGTGAGAGAGAGAGTTGATAACTTATCTTTAGGTTTCGATTTGAATGAGGGGAGGAGGATGGTCTCCTATGCTTTCTTTGTTTGGATAAGGGTGTTGACCAAATAGTGATTGAGCATGATGGATAAAGGCTTTGTCCATCGAGTAATAGAATGATGGGGAGACAAGTGGGCCACTCGATCATCAAGATTGGTCGTTTAGTTGCTTTACTAGACCAATTGATAGAGTAAAATGGTGATGCAATTTTACTCGACCAATTGATAGAGTAGAATTGCTTCTGTTGCAGATATTTCTTAATCACAGAGTTTACAGCTCTACAAATCCTGATTTATTTCCTGAATTTCAAAAACACTAAAAAGCATATTAAAATATCAAAATTAAATATGTAAAGAGATAGGCATGCGATTTCCTCCCAAGTGAGCTAGTTTAAAGTCTTAAGCTAGACTTCTTACTATTTTAGGCATTGATGGGTTCCTGGAGGTCAACTGTAGTTCCTTTAGGAATAGGGCAATCTGCCATATAACGCTTGACTCTCTGCCCATTCACAGTAAATTCAGAACCTCCTTCCTTAGTAAGAGTAATTGCCCCATATGGCAGTACCTCTTTGATGGTGAAAGGCCCAGACCACCTGGATTTTAGCTTTGCTGGAAACAACTGGAGTCTGGAGTTGACAAGCAGAACTTGGTCTCCAATGTTGAAATCTTTTGGTGAGATCTTTTTGTCATGAAAATCTTTTGTTCTTTCTTTGTACATTTTTGAACTCTCATATGCTTCCAGCCTAATCTCTTCTAGTTCATGCAGGTCGACTGCTCTTTTCTCTTGAGCTCCCTTGATTTCCAAATTCAAAAGTTTGGTTGCCAAATGGCTTTATATTCCACTTCCACTTGGCCACTTGTCTGAGGGTGATAGGGAGTGGCAACCTTATACTTAACCCCATGTTTTCTCAATAGACCTTCAAAAACTTTGTTTATGAAATGTGAGCCTCCATCACTTATCACCACCTTCGGAATACCAAACCTGGGGAAACTAACGGACTTAAACATTTTCAGGACTACTTTGTGGTCGTTGGTTGGTGCTGCTATTGCTTCCACCCACTTGGAGACGTATCCACTGCTACCAGGATATAAGCATTTCCATATGAGGGAGGGTTGAACGGACCCATGAAGTCTATTCCCCACACATCAAAAACTTCTACCTCAAGAATTGAATTCTGTGGCATCTCATTCCTTCTAGATATGTTCCCAACTCTTTTGCATGGATCGCATTTCGCTATGAATTCCTGAGTATCCTTAAACATTGTGGGCCACCATAGACCTGCTTGCATTATTTTCTGAGCAGTCTTGAAGGTTGCAAAATGCCCTCCATAGGTGGATCCATGGCAATGTCTCAGTATACCTTGAACTTCCCCTTCAGAGACACACCTCCTGAATAGCCCATCATTCCCCTTTTTATACAAGTACGGCTCATCCCAATAGTAATGGTGGATGTCTCTAAAGAACTTCTTTTTTTATATGCATCCAAACTCTAGGGGATCATACCACTTACCAAATAATTGACTAAATCTGCATACCAGGGCAACTTTTCTTCTTCAACTGCATATGCTTCTTCCAGCATGTCTTTTGTGTCGAAGCTTTTGTTAACCAGGTTGTAGAACATAAGCTGTTCTTCAGGCATAGTATCATCTATCGGGACTGAATCTTCAATTCTCATCCTAGAGAGATGGTCTGCAACTCCATTCTCAACACCTTTCTTATCAATGATTTCCATGTCAAACTCTTGAAGCAACAGTATCCACCTTAGAAGTCTTGGCTTGGTTTCCTTCTTAGCATAGATGTGCCTTAGTACGGCATGGTCTTTGTAGACCTTCACTTTAGAACCAACCAAATAGCTTCTAAATTTCTCAAAGGTGAAAACCACAACTAATAGCTCCTTTTTTGTGGTTGCATATCTTGTTTGAACTTCGTCCATCGTTCTACTCGCGTAGTAGATGACGTGAAGTTTGCCATCAATCTTTTGTCCTAGGACACCTCCAACTACATAATCGGATGCGTCACACATGATCTCAAATGGGTTATCCCAGTTGGGTGCTTGAACGACTTGTACGATCAAATCATCATCACTTCGATAATAAAATCAAGAGCACCGTCCGCGGTAATCAAATAATTTTGTTGTTCTTTGAGAGTCTCACAAAAATCCATTCTTTGAAGAAACCCTAAATACAATTTCGATTGTGAGAGTTTTGACTCTCACAATTTGGCGCTAGAAGGAGGGGGTACAGATTTCTCTTACTCCTAGAACACAGAACCAGCCGATCAATCAACAATGGTCAATAATCAGATCCCCGCTACCACCATCGACGTAGAGGAAAACCCGATCCCTCCGATCCAGACAGATGCTCCTGAGGCCACTGCTCCCGCAGTCCTAGCAGAATTGAGAAGCATGATGGCACAACTCCAGAAGAAGGTGGACGACCAGGAACAGACGAACCAGTCTTTGGCACAGCAACTCGGGGCTGCTACTTCCCAGGGACAGGTCAGGAATACCTGTTTCGGCGCACGGCATCATCATGATCGACGAGCAGCAGTGGATCTCAACCCCATGCGGCTCGTGTTCCACACGCCTGGCAACACGATAAGACCTTTCCGTCGGACCGCGCCGGCAATCGGAGGAAACCGAGCAGAACCGACAGTCTTGGGAGATCAGAACGCGACAAACCAAGTAGAGGGAACCGATTTGCATTTTCCTCTTTCCTGAGCTAAAGCTACCGAGGCCGACCAGATCGAGGTCTCTGACGGTGACGATTCAGAAGAAAATGTTTGTGAGGTCTCCCTAGCCAGATGGGTTGAGGAGTATGCTAGGGAACAAGAAATAAACGCTATCATACTCTCCCTAGCCAAGGCGGAAACCGAGATGAAGCTCGTGAGGTCTCAGATGCATAACGCAGTCTCTTCGGCCCCAAACATCAATCGCATTTTGGAAAAGTCCCACAACACTCCTTTCACTTGCAAGATCTCCAACGAGATAATTTCCGACCAGGGAAGCTAAGAATCGAGTACTTCAATGGGTCATCCGACCCAAAGAGGCATTTGAAATCTTTCATAATTTATGTGGCCCGAGCCATGTTCAGACCTGAGGAAAGAGACGCCAGTCTCTGTCATTTGTTCGTTGAGCATTTGAAAGGACCAGCCCTAGATTGGTTCTCAACAATATTCGGTGTTAATCAATCCGGGCACATCTGATGCTGACTTTTGGTCGCTGTCCCAATAACCGAACGAGCCACTTAGAGATTTCGTCACAAAGTTTTGATCCACCCTAGCCAAAGTCGAGGGAATCAATGACGTCACGACTCTCTCTGCTCTGAAGAAGGCACTGTGGTACAAGTCCGAATTCCGAAAGGAGTTGAATCTGTCCAAACCACAAACAATCCAAGACGCCTTGCACCAAGCCTCGGATTATGTTTCCCATGAGGAAGAAATGGAGCTACTATCAAAAAGGCACGAGCCACCGAAGCAAACACCTCGTGGCAAAAAATCCCAACCTGGCGCTCCGAACCATAAAAAGGGCACCCAAGGCGGGACATTCGTACATCATGAAGGGCGAAACTTCTCCGGAGCCCATAATTATCAAGCTGATACACCCTGGGGTCGAGGACGAGGCCGCGACCGAGGTCGTGGATGAGAATCCTATACTTGGACGAAGGACCAACCCGTAGGAAACGAGCATGAATAATGAGAATTGCACAAAAGCTACGGTCATAATACTTCCAGGTGTCGTAGTCTCAGGGCGAAGTTGGCAGCTAAATTCCTAGCCGGTGAAATTGGTGGAGGCCTGACCATCGAAGATTTAGAAGCAGAGAAAGCCAAAGCCGAGCAGGTCAATGCTGTAGCAAAACCCAAGCAGGCAGCCCCCGCGGCGAACCCTGAAGGGCCCAAGAGAGGTAGAGAGAGGTAGAGGCAATCGCGAGGCAGATGAGGATGAACCGGAAGATGCTCGGGGAAGAATCTTCATAATTTTAGGAGATTCGGCTTTTTGTCAAGACACAATGGCATCAATCAAAGCTTATCAGAGGAAGGTCGACTCAAATAGTAACTGGACACGACCATTCAACGGTCCAAATGACGAAGTCACTTTCCATGAGAGCGACACTAATGGCTTGGATCGTCTTCACAATGATCCCTTGGTCATTACACTAACTATTGGGGATTTCAATGTCGAACTGACACAGGGAGCACACTAGACATCATTTTTATGACGACCTTGCGAGAAATGAAGATCGACACGGCACAAGTCGTACCGGCTCCACGACCTGTGCTCAGTTTTTCTGGAGAGACTTCCATGACCCTCGGTACCATCAAACTACCAGTCCTAGCCAAAGGGATAACAAAAATCGTTGATTTCTCTGTTACAGATCAGCCGACCGGCACACCATTATCGGCACGCCATGGCTAAATCAATACCAAGCCTTCGCCTGGACTTATCACCTCTGCCTGAAATTTCCCACAAGCAACGGCGTGAAGAAAAATGCCCGAATTTGCTTCATGGAAGCACACAAGCTTAGAAAGCCCGTCACCGAATCAACAGCCGACGCAAATCACAAGAAGGCTAAGCTGGGTCGAGCCAAAGAAAAAGCAGTCTCCGAGCAGTTATAGCAATTAAAGATCGATGAGGCTCGGGAATCAACAAGACCAGTTCCTGACCCGGTATTCTCTGTTTGTCTTGTCTTGATGACGAGAACCGCAAGTGATGCGTGGAAATTGGCGGGGATTTAGGCGAAGAGCTGACAGTCGAGCTAACTTCTTTCCTCAAGGAAAACGTCAACACCTTCGCCTGGTCCCCGGAAGACTTGCTCGGGGTGAGCGTCAAAATCAGAGCACACAAGCTCAACGTTTACCCAACGTTTAAACCTGTTAAGCAGAAGAGGAGAATGTTTCCAGCAGCTTAACCTCTACAACGTCAAGCTTAACCTGGCCAAATGTTGCTTCGGAATAAGATCCCGTGAATTCCTCTGATATCTAGTCACGCATCGCGGCATCGAGGCAAATCCGAAGCAAATTGAGGGACTATTGGGAATGGCATCGCCTCAAAACAAACGCGAAGTACAGCTTCTAACTGGAAAAGTCGCAGCCCTTAACCGATTCATTTCCCGATCCACCAACAAGTGCTTGGCCTTTTACGACGTGCTTCGGGGAAACAAAAAATTTGAATGGACAACCCGATGCGAGAAGGCTTTCCACGAACTCAAGAAGTACCTGGAAACCCCACCTGTAACACCCCTATCCCATCCTAGGCCCAGGACAGAACGGGAGCGTCACGTTGACGCCTGTAGTCAGCCAACCTAGGCTCCCAGAACGAATCCGTTTGCCCAAGTCATCCGACCGTGAGTGTCGTTCCTCATGAACGCGGCCTAAGGCTTTGCAACCCGTACTGCGATACGTGAGTTGTGATAGTCCGGACAGAACTAATTATACCTTGGGAGACACGGGGTTTTATAAAATCAGAGCTTTATTACTATTAATAAAAATATCGAGTCTTACATACTATACGCAAAACTATATCTTGCAAAGGCAAAACAAATCTACACCGGTTGGCCTCAAGTCCTTCGCCCCCTAAGGTCTCCCTACTAAAGGTTGCCTGCAAAAGAGAGTAAGGGATGAGCGCTAATCGCTCAGTGAATTCGGGTTCCCCTAAACATGCAATAATTCCCCACCCAAACCCAAAATAACAAGCAACAAGCAACCAAGCAATGCAACAATCAAAGTTGTATATACTCCACGGAGTATACACAAATAATGCGCAACGAAAGTAAATATGCATGCAACTAACTACTTAACCACTAAACCTAGGGCCCCGCGTATTGATCTTCCCTTCCCTTAGTCGTGAACACCTATACACGTAGCCACAAAGGCTAAACGAGTATAGAACATCACTAAGTTCCGAGTCCCATATTGTGGTGGAAACTCAGGCTACATCGTCATGCAGCAGCACTCGGCCATAGGTTGCGAGCCCGTCATCTCCGAGTCTTCGTACCATTCATGTGTAGGGAACTAGCCACTATGCACACACTACTAGGATACGGCCTTAGGGAAGCATCACATACGCAAACTAGACTAACATGCATGAAACTAATTCATGCAACAATCAATCATGCACAAGCAAATATAAACCATGGGGACTTAACCTCACATAGTTTATCCACGATCAACCATAATAAATCAAGCAATCATACAAGCAAGATCTAACAATAACCCGATTATATGACTTAACGTATAACCGAGGATCCAAGCAATCAATGCATAATTAGCACCTAATCCATTCTAGTTATCAAACAATTAAACAAACAAGTTGGTTTACATGCGTTCCTCGAACAACATGCAACCACATGCAACACACATAACCTGAACTCACCTTGGCTTAGCTCTCAGGAAAACGACTACTCTCGACTCCCTATACGGACTACGATCCGACCAAGCTTTCTCCGACGGAATGGATCTAAGCATTGGACCGAACCAACCTCTTAAGAAATATTCTAAAACTAAGAGCTAAACTACCTAATCATGATTAGTCTCTCTAATCATGGTTTACCTAACCCTAATTATACTTAGGAAATACTAATCCTAATTAACTATTACTAATCCTACTTAACCAATACTAATCCTACTTAACCTCCTAATTAATTACTTATATAGTAATTAACTAAACCTAGTTCCTAATCATAGGAAACTTACCTTGGCTAAGCGACTAAGGACTATCGGACGCCTAGACTCTCAACTACTCGCTCAACGACTCACTCGGGAACTCTCTCGGACAACTCTCGGGTTTTAGAGCGGTTTGGTGATTTTTGGGTGTGAAGGAACAAATGAAACGAAATGGGGTATTTATAGGATGGGTAGGTCGGTTTGGAAGCTAGAGGTGGCGAGATAGGCATGATCGTTCTTATCCGGAACGTTATCCAAACGCACGGATAGACACGATCGGTCTTATCCTCATGCAGATAGGATCAGACGTACTTATCTGTTAGCAACAGATAGGCTTGAATGATTTTATCCTAATGGATATGCATGAACGTGCTTATCCATAACGGATAGGCTTAAACGTCCTTATCCACTCGTTCGTTCACGGGTAACGTCCGTACTGACCCGTGAACTGCCGTTAACTGCTCCGTCGGTCGTCTACTGTACTTTCGTACCAAAACTGATTTTCTCCGTCCATCTTTAATTTTCCTTGATCACAACTTTGGTATTTGTCCTAGAATACTTTGGATCAGCTCCAAAATTATTTCTCATCGCTCCTGATCAAGTTTTCCTCGATAGCCATTCCTCGGCCAAGCCGTCGTCTTGGTCAGGGGCATTACATTCTTCCCTCAAAAGAATTCGTCCTCGAATTCTAAGGATTAAGAGACAACTCTACCACTGAAAGACTAAAAGGGTTTCACCTAAATCTCTAAGGTTTGTCTTGGTATTGCTCCTCCCATTTGACTAATCATACAACTTCCATGCTTAACATAGTGTAACCGTTCCTTTTGGTTCACACCCTTCATAACTCTTTTCTTCGTCTTCATTGTCTTCGTATTAAGTTTATAACACATCCCATTGTGTGTAAAGTTTAGGCCTCCTCCATATGGCTCTTCTTAACTTATCCTTTCCATTGAATAAATTCTCTGATTCCTCTTCTCATAATCTTGTAATTACTTGATGACTTGTGAATTTGGCTCCTCCCCTTGGACCAAACTTCATTCTTATTTCTTTCTACCTTGATCTCCTTTGCGAGCCACAGCAAAAAGTAACCATACTTGGGTTCTTCCCACAGTAGGTTAAGCGGCTTCATACTCTGCTCTACCTTGATCCACTTAAACTTCACTTTGGTAAACGGGATTTCTTTTCACAGAACTGCTAGGGTTGCTTACTATCCTAGCATTCAGATTTGCCTTTAGCCACACCGCACACCTCAAGTTACCACCGAGAAAAGGGTAAAAGGTAGTCATCCTAGAAACCTATGGTTTACCTAAAACTCTAGATTCCTAGCTCTAAGGGTTCAAAGTCTTCAGGTTACTAAAAGATTCTAATCCTAACTCTCCACTCACTCAGACTAAAAATAAACGACTTAAGCTAGCAACACTCACTTGGGGTTACCATTACCCATATGATACTACGCTTAACAAAACTAAGTAAACAATACTTAAAATAAAGCGCCCAAGCAATTATGCAAGCAAGCAAGCAATCAATGCACACACAATCAAACAAGTGTAGTTAGAACCCCTACTTACCTGTCACGGAACCTTTTCAGGTCATGAAGGTTTGGATAATCTAATCCTAAGGAATAATCTTGATTTTCTTTACCTTTGCCTTATTGACTATCTTCTTGAGGCGCAGACTAATGGGAAACACATTGTTAATGACGGTTGCGTTGTTGGAATGGATTTGTAGTTGGGCAAGATTCCTTGTAATGACCTTCCTCACCACACAATGTGGGATAACACAGATGATCGTTTCTATCGAACACTTGGGCATGCCCGATAAAAATGCCCAAACTGGCCACATACATAACATCCGACAATGATGTTTTTTGGTCTTGACCTTCGACTCTTTAGGTTAACTTTAAGCTTTCTCCGATTACTTGATTGACCTGGTATCAATCTCGAACTACTTCCACCATTTCTTAGTAGCAATGCCGCTTCCTCTTCAGCTATTGCTTCTTCTATATTAACTGCTCTTTCGACTAACTACGGTAAACTTGAGAAGACAACTACTTCGAATATCTGGTCTTAAACCACGTATAAATCTTTGAATTATGGCAGCTTCATTGTCGTAAGAAACATATTTCCGCACATTTCTTTCGGCTTGCTTTAACTCCAAAAACTTGGCTTCCAACTTATCTTTAACTTCTTGTGGAAAATACTTCTTCTCAAACTCTCTTCGGAAGTCTTCCCATGTTGGCTCTTTGTCTTCAAACTGCTTCTCCAAATTGGTCCACCAATTGGCTGCATCTTTCTTCAAGTAGTGTATGGCAATGTCCTTTTTGTACTCTTCTGGACACCTCGTTACGGAAAAGTTCTTCTCTAAGTTCTTTAACCATGAATCAGCTGCGAACGCACTCCTTCTTCCTTTGAAATAATTTGTTCCTAGCTCCTTGATTACAATCATAGTCTTTAGAAACTCTGGTTCCCTTGATGCACAAGGTTGTGCAATTACTTCTCCTTTTACTTGACTCATATGCATTGAACACTCATACGACTGTTGGCTTGTAAGGTCATCACATTCCATAAAGGAAAATATCGCCTTCGTCGAAGAATTCGTCTGATGATTCTAATGACTGAATTCCTTCAAACTTTAACTCATCTGGTCTTTGGTCTTTGTCATTACTAGGCCTCAACTTACGATCATACATCCATCCACTCAACGGCTTAACAATACTTTCTGAACCTATCGTCGAGCAGTCATAAATACTCGACTCTTTATGGTTCAAGAACTGTTCCCATAGTCGCCTTTCTTCACTCTTTTGGCGAGACATCTTCAACCCACATCCAAGGGTAAATCCTAACCTATCTGACCTATCTAACCTAATTACCAAGGACGTGACCGGTTTTCTAATTTGCCTTTGCGACTCATTTTACTCGATAAAACATTTGAAAACACGTGTCCCTTACGAGCATGCAGGACCATGCTCTGATACCACCTTGTAACATGATATGTCTATAATTTGCATGATTTAGGCATTCATTCTTCACCACTTTGTCATTGTTTCATCCACATTTCATCTCATTAGGAGTCGTTTTAGTGTGTTTTACATACTTAGGACGATTTTGCATTAGGATTGCATGTGCATGGCATATTTGGTTGTTTTCAGGTACTTTGGATGCTTTTGGAGTTCAAACAGAGGAAAAACAGAACATGAAGTCAGAATGCCCAATGACGCCTTCAGCAAAAGTACTCTATCGCAGCCTCGGAGCCCTGCCAGGGCAAATCATTCTATCGCAACCCCGGAGAAGCAAACAGCTCAGTTTCACTCAATCGCGAAGCCGGAGGAATCACCCCATCAGAACCACTCGATCACCACTCTATCACCAGGAAGCCTATCTGCTCATTCTGCACTCAACCAGACAAGCTGAGAACAAAGAAGAGAAGAGAAGGCGAAGAAACCACTCGATCACACCCTCATGACATCCACTCGATCGCTTCACTCGATCACAAGGTCGCTGGACCATTCAATCTCGACTTCACTGCATTTCACTCGATCGCAAGACGGAGCCCCTGAAGCCCAGTTTGATCAATGACATACTCGATCACTAGGAAGCTCATTTCAGCCCGTCAGATTCCAATGACACATTCGGTCGCAGGATCATGACGTGAAGATTCGCTATATATTTAGTTTCCTTATTTGTTTCATTTTTTTGCTTATATAAACTACCTCTTAGGGTTTTCCTAGGGCGTCGGCTAGCATCCGCTATTATCCCTTTTTATTTCGCTTTTACATTTTCGCAACTTTGATAGCCGCAGTGTTTCTCCTGCGACTTTGTAGTTTCGTTTTCAAGTATTTGATATTCAGTTTTCGTTTAAGTCTTTCGTCATTTTCTGTTATCATGTTTTCAATTGTTGCTTTGTTATTGTCTTTGATTATGTCTGAGTAGTGAACTGTATTTCTGAGGATGGGATAGAATAGTTGTGGTTTACTTGGTCGTTTTAGGTGGTTGAGTTTAGAATACTAGAATCCCTTCTGGATTAGTTGCGCTTATTGCTTATTTCACTGGCTAATGTCGAGTATGAGTCCAGACGTCCAGCGCTCAGAAGGCGTTTAATGGGCGTTGGATCCTATTAATTCCAGAGATATCTGACTCTACCCCAAGGGATTGGCTGTAGAGAGGGTATTGACTTTAACATGTTGATTCGATAATGCCTGCTTAGTTAGAGATCGCTAAAGGGATTTAGGTCAGTGTCTAGCTTTGCTTGAGGATTTCTATCACGGGAGTGAATTAATCTATTGTTGAACTTGTTGTCTAGGGATAGCTTCTGTGAAGTTTTGTCAACCGCCTGAATAGATTAAGTAGACCACACTATTCGATTACCCCATCCTTAGGAATCGTTTATCCATTTGATTGCCTGTTATCATTTCTGCTTTGTCATTCACTTGCCTGCTATTGCCATTCCTGCTTTTAATTTCACTTCATTTCTGTTATTGCATACTAGGACTGTTAGAACCAACCAACTATCTGCTTGGCTTGACTTAGAGCTTTCTGATCATATCTCATCTGTTTGCATCACACCGGATTGGATTGACATCCTAAAATACTACAACGACAAGATAGTGTTTTAGGGATTAATTGAGTAAAATCCTACTATCATAACACCCCTATCCCGTCCTAGGCCCAGGACAGAACGGGAGCGTCACGTTGACGCCCAAAGTCAGCCAACCAAGGCTCCCGGAACGAATCCGTTCGCCCAAGTCATCCGACCGCGAGTGTCGTTCCTCACGAACGCGGCCTAAGGCTTTGCAACCCGTACTGCGATACGTGAGTTGTGATAGTCCGGACAGGACTAATTATACCATGGGAGACACGTGGTTTTATAAAATCAGAGCTTTATTACTATTAATAAAAATATCGAGTCTTACATACTATACGCAAAACTATATCTTGCAAAGGCAAAACAAATCTACACCGGTTGGCCTAACGTCCTTTGCCCCCTAAGGTCTCCCTACTAAAGGTTGCCTGCAAAAGAGAGTAAGGGATGAGCGCTAATCGCTCAGTGAATTCAGGTTCCCCTAAACATGCAATAATTCCCCACCCAAACCCAAAATAACAAGCAACAAGCAACCAAGCAATGCAACAATCAAAGTTGTATATACTCCACGGAGTATACACAAATAATGCGCAACGAAAGTAAATATGCATGCAACTAACTACTTAACCACTAAACCTAGGGCCCCGCGTATTGATCTTCCCTTCCCTTAGTCGTGAACACCTATACACGTAGCCACAAAGGCTAAACGAGTATAGAACATCACTAAGTTCCGAGTCCCATATTGTGGTGGAAACTCAGGCTACATCGTCATGCAGCAGCACTCGGCCATAGGTTGCGAGCCCGTCATCTCCGAGTCTTCGTACCATTCGTGTGTAGGGAACTAGCCACTATGCACACACTACTAGGATACGACCTTAGGGAAGCATCACATACGCAAACTAGACTAACATGCATGAAACTAATTCATGCAACAATCAATCATGCACAAGCAAATATAAACCATGGGGACTTAACCTCACATAGTTTATCCACAATCAACCATAATAAATCAAGCAATCATACAAGCAAGATCTAACAATAACCCGATTATATGACTTAACGTATAACCGAGGATCCAAGCAATCAATGCATAATTAGCACCTAATCCATTCTAGTTATCAAACAATTAAACAAACAAGTTGGTTTACATGCGTTCATCGAACAACATGCAACCACATGCAACACGCATAACCTGAACTCACCTTGGCTTAGCTCTCAGGAAAACGACTACTCTCGACTCCCTATACGGACTAAAATCAGACCAAGCTTTCTCCGACGGAATGGATCTAAGCATTGGACCGAACCAACCTCTTAAGAAATATTCTAAAACTAAGAGCTAAACTACATAATCATGATTAGTCCCTCTAATCATGGTTTACCTAACCCTAATTATACTTAGGAAATACTAATCCTAATTAACTATTACTAATCCTACTTAACCAATACTAATCCTACTTAACCTCATAATTAATTACTTATATAGTAATTAACTAAACCTAGTTCCTAATCATAGGAAACTTACCTTGGCTAAGCGACTAAGGACTATCGGACGCCTAGACTCTCAACTACTCGCTCAACGACTCACTCGGGAACTCTCTCGGACAACTCTCGGGTTTTAGAGCGTTTTGGTGATTTTTGGGTGTGAAGGAACAAATGAAACGAAATGGGGTATTTATAGGATGGGTAGGTCGGTTTGGAAGCTAGAGGTGGCGAGATAGGCATGATCGTTCTTATCCGGAACGTTATCCAAACGCACGGATAGACACGATCAGTCTTATCCTCATGCAGATAGGATCAGACGTACTTATCTGTTAGCAACAGATAGGCTTGAATGATTTTATCCTAATGGATAGGCATGAACGTGCTTATCCATAACGGATAGGCTTAAACGTCCTTATCCACTCGTTCGTTCGCGGGTAACGTCTGTACTGACCCGTGAACTGCCGATAACTGCTCCGTCGGCCGTCTACTGTACTTTCGTACCAAAACTGATTTTCTCCGTCCATCTTTAATTTTCCTTGATCAAAACTTTGGTATTTGTCCTAGAATACCTTGGATCAGCTCCAAAATTATTTCTCATCGCTCCTGATCAAGTTTTCCTCGATAGCCATTCCTCGGCCAAGCCCTCGTCTTGGTCAGGGGCATTACATTCTTCCCTCCTTAAAAGAATTCGTCCTCGAATTCTAAGGATTAAGAGACAACTCTACCACTGAAAGACTAAAAGGGTATCACCTAAATCTCTAAAGTTTGTCTTGGTATTGCTCCTCCCATTTGACTAATCATACAACTTCCATGCTTAACATAGTGTAACCGTTCCTTTTGGTTCACACCCTTCATAACTCTTTTCTTCGTCTTCATTGTCTTCGTATTAAGTTTACAAAACATCACCGCTCCAAAATTATTTCTCATCGCTCCCGATCAAGTTTTCCTCGATAGCCATTCCTCGGCCAAGTCCTAGTCTTGGTCAGGGGCATTACACCACCTATCCTCGTGAAGCCTGTAATCGGAGAACCACTCTACCTATATGTCGCCGTATCAGATAATGCGGTCAGCGGAGTTTTAGTTCGAGAAGACAGAGGCGAACAAAAGTCGATCTTTTACGTCTCACAAACATTTACTTGCGTAGAATCTCGTTACCCGCAAATAGAAAACTCGCTTTAGCAGTTGTAATGTCGGCTTGGAAAGTGCGACCTATTTCCAATCCCTCTCCATCATGGTAATAAGTTCCATGCCGCTTCGCGCTGTCTTACATAGCCCGAGCCAGTCGGGTCGTCTGGCTAAATGGACAATCGAGCTCAGCGAGTATGACATCGAGCATCGGAATAAAACGTGTACAAAATCCCAGGTCCTAGCCGACTTCATCGTCGAACTACCAACAAAGGAAGCTCGAGAGAATCCGCTCGATACAATTTGGCTACTACACGTGGACGGCTCGTTATCAAAGCAAGGATTGGGCGTGGGCATCCGTCTCACCTCACACACGAGCGGAGTTCTTGAGCAGTCGTTCACACTAAATTTCGAGGCAACCAACAATGTGCCCGAATACGAAGCGCTCGTGGCCGGACTTAATCTAGCTCGTAGGCTGAAGATTGCAAAAATTCGAGCTTTTTGCGATTCTCAGCTCGTTGCAAATAAGTTCAACGGAGAATACACGGCTCGGGAAGAACGAATGGAGACCTATCTGGCTCATGTACAAAATCAGGCAAAGCAATTCGACGAATTCGAGTTGACAAGGATTCCCCAAAAGGGAAAATACATTGGACGACGCCCTAGCTGCTTTGAGGCCTCAACATCCGACCCGAACATGAGGAGAGTCATCCCAGTGGAGTTTATCAAAAAGCCAAACAGCGAGCTCGACAAAGAGGAACATGCCTTCCCCGTGCAGGGTGCCGCGAATTACGAAGATGCGTCGGATGACGGCTCAGGCCTGGGTTGCGATTCAGAATGGATAGAACCCATCTGAAGCTACATATCCAAAGGGAAAGTTCCCTCGGATAAGTGGGAAGCTCGGAAGATGAAAGCTCAGCCTGCGCGTTCTGGTCGAGGAGAAACTCTTCAAGTGGCGGTTATCCGGACCCTTAATGACTTGCGTGGAAAAAGACGCGGCTCGCAAAGCCATGAAACAAGTTCATGGAGGCTCGTGTGGAAATCATCTAAGGGGGGAGAGCCCTAGCCATCAAGATAAAATGCCACAGTTATTTCTGGCCAACGACGATCAATGATTGCAAAAAAGTTTCCAAACAATGCGAAAATGCCAAAGGCACGCGCCAACGATCCATCAACCGGCCGAGCTCCTGTCATCAATCGCCTCACCATACCCATTCATGCGTTGGTCGATGGACATAATCGGCCCTATGCAAGGAAAAGAAGTTGGTTCTCGTCTTAACCGATTATTTCTCTAAATAGATAGTTTCTGAATCCTACGCCAGCATCAAGGACGCTCAAGTCGAACGCTTCGTGTGGAAACACATCCTATGTCGCCACGGGATCCCATACAAAATCGTTACAGACAACGGCTTGCAATTCATATCGACCCATTTCTAAGGTTTTTGCGATAAGTGGGGAATCCGTCTTAGCAAATATACACCACGATACCCCCAAGGGAACGGTCAAGCCGAACCCGCAAACAAGATGATCCTCGACAGCTTGAAGAAACGGCTCGCAGCCAAGAAGGGCTCGTGGGCCGACGAACTCGAAGGTGTTCTGTGGTCTCATCGAACAACACCTCGTCGAGCCACAGGAGAAACCTCATTCGCGTTAGTCTACGGACCGAAATGCGTGATTCCAGCGGAAATGATGTTACCGAGTCTGCATCCATACTCCCATCTATTATTTATCTTGTAAGTTTCCAACTTCAGCATAAATATATATTTTTTTAAAACGCTTTGGCTTATCAATAAGCGGCGGCTCGGAGTATCCTTTACACCTATTCAGTTACAGCGCGCTATACAAATATTCGAGATAAAGTCTCTCGGATTATTTCCGAGCAGAATTCTTTATTTTTCAGAAAACCCAGTTATGCATTATTACCTGTACCCCAGCTCGTTTCTAAACGCTGGACAAACAATGTGAATCGGATCGGATCTCAACCGAGAAGTTTCACTCAAAAGCCCAGCTCTCTCACGCTTGCCCGAGTAACCAGGACACTTCGAGTTTAATGAATAACCCAACCTCTCTGAAATAAGTGGGTGCTCGTAATAGGAAATCAGAACACTAAAAACTCTGAACGGAAACATGTAGATAAAGCCGTCTAGGCATAAAGGATTTTACAAAAATTGGATAAGGCCATCCAGGCATAGAGTACGAAAAGCAATAATAACAGTCCTACAACAAAAATCTATTCTTGCTGCTCGGACGGAAGATCACCAACAGCAGACAAGTACGACCCAGACTGATGGGTGATTCCCACCACATCCGCGAGAGCCTCGACCGACCTATGACCTCCAAGACTTAGAGGTGCCACTTCGGGAGTCGGGGCCTTGAGCGTTTCCTTCACTTCAGAGATGAGACGAGTAAGGTTCACCTATGCGTCGGCAAAATCCTCGAGCCACTCCTAGACTTGTTTCTTCTCGGTCGCTAAAGATCCACTTTCTTCAAGCGCCTTGATCAGTTATGCATTAGCCCGCACTTGGGACAAATACATAAACCGGTTGTTAGCTTCCTCAAAGAGCGACATCATTTCCTCGGCCACCTTAAACCTGGCAATGAAGGCCTCCAAAGTTTCTCGCCTCGTTGTCTGCGTAGCCCGAGCCACCTCGCTGTCTCTAAGCCCCCTAGCCTCAGCGAGCAGTCGCCTGCAACGAACAACCTCTGAGTCCATCTTGAGATTGCGCTCAGCCATCTTGATAGCATTCTCCTTATTGATGAAGGCTTCTCTCTAAGCCTCTTCCCTCGCCATTTTCGCCTTAGTGGCCTCGGAGATCGTCATATCTCTCAGCTGCTCGGCCTCTTTCACCTTCGCCTCGGCTTCGGCCAATATGTTAACCGCCTCCAGGTTATTTTGCATTGTCGAGTCATAAGACTGGACCATTCGATTCATCGAACCTACACCCTCAAACATAAACAGGAATCCACGTTCATAATGGCTCGGGGAATGCGCTTACCCGCATAAAATGGGACGCCGTCTCGGCGTACTTTCTAGATTAAAGCAAGGTATCTGGAGGCAGAAGCAGGCGACCCGCACACTTTCCAAGGAGATTCGCCGAAGCGACCTTATCTTCAAAAATAGGAGGCTTGTCCTCCTTTTGCGCCGACTTCTTCTTCTTCTTCCTCTTCTTCTCCTTGGAGTCATCAAATCTGAGGACGCTTGCCCGAGGCCTTGTCGCCGACCATAAGTGCAACCACTGCCTACATAGCTGCCTCAACCGGTGTCTCAGCCTCAGCAAGTCCCGATGCCGCAGCCACAGCACCCTCGGGAACAACCTCTTGACCCTCAGACGCCTCAGGATTGACACCCGACCCCTCAGCAGCACGCTTCTCTTCCGCGATGCGATTCTCCTCGGCCGCACGTTTCTCCTCGGCGGCGAGCCTCTTCTTTTCATAAACCTCCCGGATAGTAAGTTTGCTAGTCTGCATGTCGACGAAAAATTGGGTTCGATGGTCTGATGATTCCGAGCTGGAAGGGCAGAAAACGTCGTGAAATAGTCGAAGTGCTCGCTCAACCCGTTCTCGGGAAAAATGCTTTGTCCAATGGCACGTACGAGCCGATAACTCTTGATAACACCAAATGAGGTCTTCGGGACACGGCTCGAGGAATCGAATTGGGCAATCTACGACGAAAGAAAACACATAAGCGAAAGTCATAATAATCATCTCGGGCACGAGTAAAACAACCGTAAATATCTAAACTACCCAAAAGTCCCCATTTTGTCAGAACTTTCCCGACGAGGTCGTCAAGGACAGCATCCTCCAAAGCCACGAGGAAGAAGTAGTCGGTATAAGCGTCGTCTTTGCTTGGGAAATCGTCGATAATCTTTCTACCCTTAGCAGGAGAAATATAATATCGGTCCACCACGGACTTCGGGACTCGCCAGATTTCTAGATAATTCCTCAAATGGGAAAGCGTAACCTCGGTTTCGGTCTCATAACCGCGCACCAGTATCCCGATGAGATGCCTCAAAGACCGAGCCGTTATCTGAGAGAGAGCTATGTTGTACGAGGTCACGTACTCCAGGATTAGCCTCAGAACAGGCAACCACAAAAAGCAGAGAGAAAAGAACCCCTCATATAAGGTATAAAAACTCTCTAGAGGATTGTCGGCGCGCTCGTCCGGGCTCGGAACGCGAAGAGTTACCCCAATCGCCAAAATCAAACCGAGCTCTTAAGTTCGATAGCGACCGCTCGGTGCATAAAGACGAGCCAGGAGGATTTGGCCTCACCACCTTTTTACTTTTCTTCTTTTTCTTTTTCTTCTCGGTCTCCTCGAAGGCCTTCCAGTCAAACGCTCACATGATATTTTCCGTTTCATCCGGACCGAAGTAGAGATGCTCCTCGACCTTAATTGGGGGGAAGAACGGCTTGGGCACATCTTGCCAATTCGACGCTCCAGCCTCGTTAACAGCCGGAACGCGAGTCATGCGGACGAGAGACGGCTCAGGGTCTTCAGGTAAGTCTAGATCCCGAGTGATGTCAGTAGTGGCATCCTCCCGAGCCAAAAAGGGGACCGCCTCTTCGGAAGCATTAGAAGATGATGCTGTGTTAGTCTCGGAACCCTTAGAGGAAGCCCAGACCATCCTTTGTTTGTAAATCAGGGGAAGGTTGTCAAGATGATTCGAGTCGGCGAGAAGATCACTAGGGCCGAAAGAGAGGCGTTAGAATGCGACAAACTCATGCTCGGCTCGGAACTGTCTAACGAAATAAAGATCGGAAAACAGAAATTCTCTAACCGGAGAAATCAAAAACAACTAAAAAGCGGTGGAGATTTACCGGAAAAGAAGGAACTTACAAGAAAATCAAGATCAGAGAAGAGAGAGAACAAACCTCGAATTTTTCTTCAGAAACTTCAAGTGAACGACTTCAGAGGAATAGCTCGATATATAGAGGTATAAAGGTGCGTCGGGTCCAAAAGAGTTGAAGAACGCGTCGAAGGCGCGTGAGCTCGGGAAAGTACAGCACGTCCCCATGAATCTCGAGAACAAGCAAGACGCTTCCACTTCTCAAGAAAAAAGGCGGCCACACGCAATGGAAGTTTGACTGTCCGAGAAGCTGGAACGCTAAGAGTCACGGGTAAGAAGACGTACAGTCGGCTCGGTTACCTTATCCTTAAAGCTCGTCGTCCTTCTTGTCAAAGATAACGAGCTGGGGGCAAACTATTGGGGTCGGATTTCACCCCAGTACCCGAGCCAATCGGACGGATACCGTCAGCACTCCGGGAGCTAAGATCGGCGCTACTCCGATTCAGGTGTTACTCCAGGAAACACAGCCCAAGCCGGGCGCGATGAGACATCGAGACCCAGGGGAACACCTCGGTCAAACGATACTTGGCTCGGGTGTTATTCTAGAAAACACGCCCGTGCCGAGCTTAACTATATCTCAAGAATCACTTGGGCTCGGCATGGAAGGTGTGACAATCGGTCAAAGCCTAAGGTAGAATATCCACCTGAGGAGAATACTTGCGCGAATTCAAAAAAAGGGTTAAGATATCATCTCCGAGATATGCGGTGAAAGATATCAAAGAATCCCCGGGGATATTATCGAATATGGAAGTTTTTCCGAGACTCCCGAAGAATAAGGAAGATTTCCATATAAAGAAGATCTTTAGCACCGACTCGGAGATAAATGGAAATCTCCGAGTATATCGCGAGAGGCTATTTACCAAGGTCCTATATAAAGCTCCTTAAGGAACAAACAAAAAGGACACACACAAAAACGCTCTCAACTTCACGCTATCAAAACGCTCTGACTTTGAAGGCAAAACATCTATTTTTTACTTTTCTAAACACTTGTACGATAAAATCATCATCACTTCAATAATAAAATCAAGAGCACCGTCCGCGGTAATCAAATAATTTTGTTGTTCTTTGAGAGTCTCGCAAAGATCCATTCTTTAAAGAAACCCTAAATAACATTTCGATTGTGTGAGTTTCGACTCTCACAGATGGTGTAGCCAAAGTCTTATGAGTGTTTGGCTTTGTATCTTCTAACAAGGAAACATTACTTTAGCTTTTGGGAACCGGTTGCAGTTCTAGTTCATATACTCAATCATACACATTACATCTAGTCATATTTGACTCCAAAACACTAACCAAGCTTTTTCTTTCTTCTCAAAGTTTTGATAGTGTAGCCGAAGTTCGTATGAGTCTTTGGCTTTGTATCTTCTAACAAGGAAACACTACTTTAGCTTTTGGGAACTGGTTGCGGTTCTAGTTCTTATACTCAATCATACACATGACATATATTCTTATTTCAGTTCAAAACACTAACCAAACTTCTTCTTGCTTCTCAAAGCTTTGATGGTGTAGCCGAAGTCCGTATGAGTCTTTGGCTTTTTTTCTAACAAGGAAACACTACTTTAGCTTTTGGGAACCGGTTGCGGGTCTATTTGTTATACTCAATCATATACATGACATATAGTCATATTTTACGCTAGAACCCTAACAAAACTTCTTATTGCTTCTCAAAGTTTTGATGGTGTAGCCGAAGTCCGTCTGAGTCTTTGGCTTTGTATCGTCTAATAAGGTAACAATACTTTAGATTTTAGGAATCGGTTGAGATTTTAATTCTTATACTCAATCATACACATAACATCTAGTCATATTTGACTCCAAAACACTAACCAAGCTTCTTATTGCTTCGCAAAGCTTTGATGGTATAGTCAAAGTCTGTATGAGTCTTTGTATTTGTATCTTCTAATAAGGAAACACTACTTTAGCTTTAGTAACCAGTTGCAGTTCTAGTTCTTATACTCAATCATACACATGACATGTAGTCATATTTGACTCCAAATAACTAACCAAGCTTCTTATTGCTTCTCAAAGCTTTGATGGTGTAGCCAAAGTCTGTATGTGTCTTTGGCTTTGTTTTTTCTAACAAGGAAACACTACTTCAGCTTTTGGGAATGAGTTGAGTTTCTAGTTCATATACTCAATCATACACATGACATATAGTAATATTTGAATCCAAAACACTAACCAAGCTTCTTATGCTTCGCAAAGCTTTGATGGTGTAGCCGAAGTCCGTATGAGTCTTTGGCTTTGTATCTTCTAACAAAGAAACACTACTTTAGCTTTTGGGAACCAATTGCGATTCTATTCTTATACTTAATCATACACATGACATATAGTCATATTTGACTCCAAAACACTAACCAAGCTTCTTATTGCTTCTCAAATCTTTGATGGTGTAGCCAAAGTCCGTATGAGTCTTTGGCTTTGTTTTTTCCAGCAAGGAAACCTTACTTTAGCTTTTGGGAACCGGTTGCGGGTTTATTTGTTATACTCAATCATACACATGATATATAGTCATATTTTACGCCAGAACCCTAACCAAACTTCTTATTGCTTCTCAAAATTTTGATGGTGTAGGCGAAGTCAATATGAGTCTTTGGTTTTGTATCTTCTAATAAGGTAAGACTACTTTAGCTTTTAGGAACTGGTTGAGATTCTAATTCTTATACTCAATCATACACATGACATCTAGTCATATTTGACTCCAAAACACTAACCAAGTTTCTTATTGCTTCTCAAATCTTTGATGGTGTAGTCGAAGTCCGTATGAGTCTTTGGCTTTGTATCTTCTAATAAGGAAACACTACTTTACCTTTTGGGAACCGGTTGCAGTTGTAGTTCTTATGCTCAATCATACACATGACATCTAGTCATATTTGACTCCAAATAACTAACCAAGCTTCTTATTGCTTCTCCAAGCTTTGATGGTATAGCCGAAGTCTGTATGTGTCTTTGGCTTTGTTTTTTCTAACAAGGAAACACTACTTTAGCTTTTGGGAACGAGTTGAGATTCTAGTTCATATACTCAATCATACACATGACATATAGTCATATTTGAATCCAAAACACTAATCAAGCTTCTTACTACTTCTCAAATCTTTGATGGTGTTGCCGAGGTCCGTATGAGTCTTTGGATTTGTATCTTCAAACAAGGAAACACTACTTTGGCTTTTGGGAACCAGTTACGTTTCTAGTTCTTATACTCAATCATACACATGACAATGTGTATTTTGCTATAAGTAGCATGTACTTTACATTTTCGAGAACAAGTTATATCTAAGTTTTATTCTGCAGACACTGTGTTCTTGACCTTTTGTAATCCGGATTTCTCTTTATCTATTCAATATTTAGTATTCAGTATTTGTTCTTGATTTCGTTTATTGTTGTTCATCCTGTTCCCATCTTGCTATTACTCTGTTGTTATCATGTTTTCATTCCATTCAACGTTTATGTTTTCTGCAATGATGTCTGGGTAGTGAATAGGTTTCTGAGGATGAGTTAGAGTAGTGTAGAATTCTCAATATGCTAGGTGGTTGAGTTTGATTGATAGATCCCTTCTGGATTAGTTGTTCTTAATGCCTATTGCTTTATGATCAACTGGAATTTGAGCCCAGATATTTCCTCGCCCAAAAGGTGTTCGATGAAATGTTTGAACCACTAATTCCAGAGATTCGTGGCCCTATACCAAGGTATTGGTTGCAGGGAGCGTTTTGGCTTTAACTTGTTGATTCATAATGCCTGTTAGGTTAGCTCTCGTCAATGGTGATTGAGTTTGGGACTAGGTTAACTTGAGGGTCTCTGTTGCGGTGGCACTTAGATTTGGTAAATGAACTTGTTGTCTAGGGATAATTTATTGAGCATGTCAATCACCTGTAAACTGAGGAAACGAAACTACTCAATTACCCCATCATCAAGAATTCTTTATCTGATTGATTTTATTGTTTACTTTGCTGTTGTTTACAGCATCTCGTTACCTGTTGCTTAGTTTCTGCAATTCTTGTTACTCGACCTGATACTCGACCACCCAGTTGTCTGGCAACAAACTGTGTAGTCGAGTATCTTTGTTTCATTTACTATCCGTTACTCGACCACTCACTCAACCTCACCCAGTGCTCTGCAACGAGCTATGTTGGTCGGGTGTTTTACTGTTTCTGTTTGACTTTCTGTTTTCTGTGATAATAGGTTTTTAGTCAATTATCCTAAAACACCAATCATGTCGTTGTAGTATTTGAGGTTGTCAATCCAAATGGGTGTGATGCTAACAATCAAGATGTGATCAGAAGTCACTAAGTCAAGCCAATCAATAACAGGTTTTGGTGTGTTCTAGCAGTCCTAAGTGAACATGCAGAAAACAGAAATTCAAGCAGAAACAATAAAACACTCGACCAACACAACTCTTTACAGAGCACTGGGTGAGATCGAGTGACAGACAGGAAGTATAACACAGATACTCGACTGCACAGTCTGTTGCTAGACAACTGGGTGGTCGAGTATGAGGTCGAGTAACAAGAAAGAATTGCAGAAATTAAACAACAGATGATAAGCTGAAGTAAACAACAGTAGAGTAAACAAAGAATTCAATCAGATAAAGAATTCCCGAGGTTTGGGTAATTGAGTAGTTTCGATTCCTCAATTTACAGGTGATTGACATGCTCAATAAATTATCCCTAGACAACGAGTTCATTAACCAAATCTAAGTGCCACCGCAACAGAGACCCTCAAGTTAACCTAGTCCCAGACTCAATCACCATTGACGAGAGCTAACCTAACAGGCTTTCGAATCAACAAATTAAAGCCAAAATGCTCCGTGTAACCAATACCTTGGTACATGGCCACGAATCTCTTGAATTAGTGGTTCAGACATTTCATCGAACACCATTTGGGTGCAGAAATGTCTGGGCTCAAATTTCAGTTGATCAGAAAGCAATAGGCATTAAGAACAACTAATCCAGAAGGGATCTATCAATCAATACTCAACCACCTAGCATACTGAGAATTTTACACTACTCTAACCCATCCTCATAAACCTATTCACTACTCAGATATCACAGCAGAAAGCATAAACGTTGAACAGGATGAAAACATGATAACAACAGTGTAGCAGTAGGATGATAACAGGATGAACAATAGTAAACGAAATCAAGAACAAATGCTGAATACTGAATACTGAATAGATAAAGAGAAATCCGGATTACAAAGATCTAAAACACAGTGTCTGCGGAAATAAAACTAGAAAAAAACTTGTTTACGAAAATGTGAAGTACATGCTACTTATAGCCAAATATTCCGAAACCCTAATACTTAAAACGATGAAGTATTGGGACGGATTAAGAACTGTACTCGACCCAGGTGGTCGAGTGGGAGGTCGAGTGAATAGCTAGAGTCTTAATTTTCTTCCTTGTGCTCGAGTGTCTGGTTGAGTGCGGAATGAAGAAGGCTTTGAAGCTTGTCATCGAGTATGCAGTCGAGTGGTGGTGATGATGATACTCGACTTCCAGGTAGAGTGATGAGGTCGAGTAGTGGTCTGGCAATGGGATGAAGACACTCGACCTCGGGGTCGAGTGATGTGATCGAGTGGTGGTCGAGAGATGGAGATGAAGACACTCGACCTTGGGGTCGAGTGATGTGATCGAGTGGTGGTGTCTTCTACTCGGCCTGGGGGTCGAGTGGTCTCTTGAGATCTTGAAGCTCCTACTCGACCTCTGGGTCGAGTGGTTTGTCATGATCAGGTCCGCTTCTTCCAGTTAGCTCGTCGACAGCTCCAAATCACCTGAAAACAACACAAATATGCAACATGCATGCAAAACTATCCTAAACATGCAAAGTGATGACAAATGATGTGAAATAGTATAAAACAGTGATGATATGATGCTAAAATGATGACAAATGGATGCGCAAAACATGCAAAATACACACTTATCACTCCCCTTCCTGAACATCACTGTCCTCAGTGATTGAGTTGGAGACATGTTGAGTAGGCAGCTCTCGATCATGACAGATAGTGATAGCGTGAGCGGTGGCGTATTCTTTTGGGTTTTGGATGGACTTCCCTGGAAGTCTTGTAACTTTGGGAGCAGAGGTTGACACAGTTTGTCCTTCCATGTATCTGACCTTAAAGGTAAGTGCCTCAACCTTGTCGTTGAAAGTGGAGTCAACCTTGTCGTGGATTTCTGCCATCTTTTTGGCGAGATCCATTGCTCCAGCTGCTTGTCCTTGGAGAATCTGCTGTAACATGTTCTTCAAGTCTGAATCTAGTGTTGGTGAAGGTAATTGGTTTTGCTACTGTGTGAACCTAGGTGGTGGAAGTTGTTGTTGATAGCTGCTGATACTGCTGATAATAAGTTTTTGCTCAATTAATCCTAAAACACTATCCTGTCGTTGTAGTATTTTAGGTGTCAATCCAAATGGGTGTAATGCAGACAGATGAGATATGATCGAATTCTACTTAAAAACGATAGCCATGCGTCATTATCAATCAATTTGACTCATATGCTCGACCTACACATGTTTTCAAATCTACCAATCCCTTTAACATTCATTAGTTTTGGAACGTGAATCAAGCAATGCATCATAAATGAACTCATTTGGCTAAGGTAAAAGGTCAAGAACAGGGGATCTCTCAAAAAATGATTAAGCTTTAGTAGAATGTTAAAGGTAAGTCCCAAGCTATGCATACAGAGATAAGATCCCATCTACCCAGAGTATATCAAATGAAGCTCTAATGGTAATCCCAACTCCAATCCTAATATAAGAAAACTCTACCCTTTGCATTCATGAATCTTTTAAGCCCTTTTTCTAATCATTCTTTTCTTTTCTCTTAATTCTAGCAGAAGCTTTCTCAACACTTTGATACATCTAGCGGATTTGGATTTCTTAAACGACTAAGGTTCCTGTTTTTAACATTCTAAAACCAAGGGCTTTTGCCCATCTTCAATAGCTAACAAGAACTCTTTCTTTTCTTTACAAATCCTAAAACCTTTACTAGACTTTTTCTGCTTCTTTAGCTTACTTCACCTAGAGTCTTTTACCTTTTCTTATCAATGAATCAACCCCTTTTTTTTTTTTTCTTTCTTTTAAACACATTCCAACCAAAAGTATAAGCGCCCACCTAGTCCTATCTAGTCCGAAAAATGCGAACTAGAACTACATGAGACACTATCTCTGTCGTTACGAACCTAACACTTTCTACCAAGCTTAATCGGAATAAGACCTCTACAACACTCACAAGTGATATAGACACTTTCTACCAAGCTTAATCGGAATAAGACCTCTACAACACTCACAAGTGATATAGGGCTTGAAAGAAAGTCTAGGTTTGGGTTTGGGTTAACCGCTCTAATAAGGAGAGTCAGCTACTTGGATTAACAAGAGTGATCAAAATGAATAAGAAAATCCAAGTATTTTAGGGTATCCATGAGTTCAAATTTGATGCGGACATGATAATTAAAGATCAGATTCAGGTTCCAATTGATAGGGAATGGTATCAGATCATGACAGTGTGGTCGAGTAGAGCAATCTAGGCATGGTTCAGTTTTATTTCAAATTCATTGACTACGTAACAGACAACTAGCAACGAGGGCACTGAGTTTATCCGATGAACCAGAATGCTTACAAGGCTATCTCATCATTATCCCCTATGCATATGCAACAATCCTAAATGAAACACTCTAGACTCGATCCTAAATGTAATGCAACAACATGAACACTCTTTTTTTTGTGATTGCTCTTTGACCTGGAAGAATTCAGCAGTATAGAGCTGCCAGTGGTGATCCACAAGTCTTTCAACTCTTCTCTGTCATACTTGGGCTTAGTTCCCGTTCCACTGGGGAAACCAAACAATCCTTCTAAACGCTTGATTGATAACCTATACTCATGACCATACACAGAGAATATCAAGAATCCCAATCCTTCACAATCCCAATCCTTCACAATCCAACTAATCAGAGGTCATGCCTTGGTAGAGCTCCACTTGCAGCGTGGAGAGGAATTGAATTGTCTCATCTTCATATGCTACATACGGATAAGCCATCAGAGTGTCCGGATGACAACTCTGGTACATGTGCTGAACATCCTCCAACAATCCGAGTTGTGCAAGTGTGGTCGAGCAAGGATACCTCGTGCTACAGAACTCATTCAGCTTAAAGAGCCTAATATATTCCTCAGAAGGAAATACATCGGGCTTGTGTAGAAGTTTGGTGGCTCTTCGAGTATGCTCAGGTATGTACTCGTCTTCCAGATCCTCTTCTATAAGCTCATACCTCTCTGTCATCGCTCTCTTCCCTCGGGCTATCTCAGCTTTTCTTCTGAAGCTTTCATATTCTCTCTTTTCTCTCTCTGGCCTTGAAGATGGCGACTCTGTCTCATCCATGTTGTAGTCCGGGTCAACAGAAGAACTGCCACTGTAATTGCTCATGATTCCCTTGTAGAAATTTAGAACTCAAAGCTCAAATGTCAATAGGTTTGTCTCAAAGATAGCAATGAAACCAAAATTGTTATCAAAAGGCAATGAAATAGACCAAATTGATCGAGTACAATTCTGTACTCGAGTAGACTGAGCTGTTCCTGAGTTTCCCTTAGACAAATTGGATCGAGTGACTTCTCTAAATTTGAGTGGTACTGCTCCCGGAGGTCGAGTGAATAGTGGAGGTCGAGTTCAGCCGTGAAGCCTAGAGGTCGAGTAACCTCTCTAAAGTTGAAAGGCTCTGTTGAATTCAAGAACAAGAAGTCAAGTTGCTGTTGCAGGGGTCGAGTGCTTTTTGGTGGTCGAGTGAATCGTTGCAATCGGCAGAGGCGGCGTCGGTCGAGTGCGGCTACGAGACTGGGAAACGAGGTCGAGTAACTTCTTTTGAAAGAGACGGCCGTTGATGTGGATGAATTGGTCGAGTATAGCAAAGGAATCGATTGAAGTGGTCTGGTCGAGTGACGGAGGGAATGAAATGGTGACAGCGGCGGTGAGGTTGAGTGATTCCCGGAGGTCGAGTGATGTATTCTGGATCGAGTAGCTCTTTGGACGGCGATTCGTGGTGTAGAGAAATTGGAGTGTCGGTGGTGAGATGAAAAGAGGTAGGTCGAGTGGATACGGTTAAGTCGAGTGAAGTTTCAAAAAGAGTGGTTGAGGTTGAGTTTTAGATTCTCTCTCCAGCTTATCCTCAGCGCGTGGCCTACACTCTGTTGACTGAGAAAATTTGCAGAAGACCTACTGTAAACTGCAGGAAATCCCTGCAAGTCTCTGTAGCTTCTGTTGGTCGAGTAAAATGATGATTTAAAAGATTTTAGGTTTTAAACATCACACATACTCGACCAATGTACTCGAGTGCAAGGTCTCCAGATGCAACAGAAGATTTTCAAAATTTTGTACTCCAACAGGCTAAACACTCGATCTCCAGGTCTTCTGTAGAGTAAAAGTTTTGAATTTTTACTCTATCTCCACATTGTCCCTTTGTTCCTGAGAACCACAAACACAACCAAGATAAATCAAAAATAACAAGAAAATAAATATTTATTTACAGAGATAGTCATGGGACTTCCTCCCAAGTGAGCTTGTTTAAAGTCATTAGCTTGACTCCTTTACTCATTTAATCATCAAGAAGTTCCTGGAGATGAACCGATGTCACCTCTGGAAGGATTTGATCTGCTAAGTATTTCTTGAGCCTTTGACCATTTACCGTGAAGTCGTCACTCTTACCAGCTAGAGTGACTGCTCCATAAGGACGGACCTCAGTGATACAGAAGGGGCCAGACCATCTGGATTTGAGTTTTCCTGGAAAGAGTTTCAACCGAGAGTTGAACAGCAACACCTGATCACCAACCTGGAAATCCTTAGTGATGATCTTCTTGTCATGGAAAAGCTTGGTTCTCTCCTTGTAGATTTTAGAGCTCTCATAAGCTTCTAGACGAATCTCATCGAGGTCACTGAGTTGGATCAATCGCTTCTCCTAAGCAGTTTTATTGTCAAAGTTCAGAAGTCTTACCACCCACATTGCTTTGTACTCGAGCTCAACAGGTAGGTGACATGATTTTCCATAGAGAAGATTGAAAGGAGTTGTACCAATGGGGGTCTTGAAGGCAGTCCTATAAGCCCATAATGCATCATCTAGCTTTGCAGACCATTCTTTCCTTGTAATCCCAACAGTCTTTTCCAGAATTGTTTTTATCTCCCTATTGGAGATCTCAACTTGCCGCTCGTCTGTGGATGATAGGGAGTGGCGACCTTGTGCTTTACTCCATGCTTCTTCAAGAGGTTCTCAAAAACCTTGTTGATGAAATGCTTCCCACCATCACTGATTACTACCCTGGGAACTCCAAATCTTGGGAAGATTATGGTCTTGAACAGCTTCAGCACAACTTTTGCATCGTTGGTAGGACTAGCAATAGCTTCGACCCACTTTGATACGTAGTCTAGGGCGACAAGTATATATTTGTTACCGTAGGAAGATGCGAATGGACCCATAAAATCAATCCCCCATACATCAAAGATCTCAACTTCCAAGATTGGATTCTAAGGCATCTAATTTCTTCTGTTGATGTTGCCTTTTCTCTGGCATGAATCACACTTTGAAACAAACTCCTGAGCGTCCTTAAACATTGTTGGCCACAAAAAGCCTGCTTGAAGAATCTTGGACACTTTCTTGAACATCGCGAAGTGACCACCATATGCTAAGCCATGGCAATACAGTAGGATACCTTCCACTTCATCTTCTGAGACACATCTCCTGTAGATTTTATCTTTACAGAGAGTGTAAAGATAAGGCTCATCCCAGTAGTAATGGTGTATGTCTCTGAAAAATTTCTTCCTTTCATAACTTGTCAGGTTGGGAGGCTCTACTCCGCATGCCAAGTAATTGACGTGATCAGCATACCATGGAGATTCTCCTTCAACAACATTCAGTTGGTGGAACTCTTTCCCACTGTAGCTCCTTCCGAAGAACTCTACAACCATGAGCTGCTCTTCTAGCATTGAATTGTCTATCGGAAGGGGTTTTTCAATTCTCATCCTTGACAGATGGTCAGCTGCACCATTTTTAATGCCTTTCTTATCTACTATCTCCGTGTCAAACTCTTGCAATAAAAGTATCCATCTCAACAGTCTTGGTTTAGTATCCTTCTTGGCATACAGATGCCTCAAAGCTGCATGACCTGTATAGACAGTGACCTTTGATCCAACCAAATAGCTTTTGAACTTTTCAAATGCGAATACAACAGCTAGAAGCTCCTTCTCAGTTGTTGCATATCTTCCCTGAGCTTCATCCAACGTTCGGCTGGCATAATATATGACATGAAGCTTCTTGACTATTTTCTGGCCTAAAACAGCTCCTACTGCGTAATCTGATGCATCACACATGATCTCAAATGGATAGTCCCAATTAGGCGCTCGAACAACAGGAGCAGATACCAAAACATCCTTGATGGTGTGAAAGGATTTGAGGCAGTCCTCATCGAATTCAAATTCGGTTTCCTTGCACAATAGTCTTGTTAACGGCCTGGCTATCTTGGAGAAGTCTCTAATAAATCTTTTGTAAAACCCAGCATGACCAAGGAAACTTCTAATGTCCTTCCCCGTTTTTGGTGGCTGCAACTACATCATCACTTCAATTTTTCCTTTATCAACCTCTATACCCTTCTCTGATATCTTGTGACCAGCACTATGCCTTCCTTCACCATAAAATAACACTTTTCCCAATTGAGAACAAGATTCGTCTCTAACCAAGATTCTTATTGCTTCTCAAAGGTTTGATGGTGTAGCCGAAGTCCGTATGAGTCTCTTTGGCTTTGTATCTTTTAATAAGAAAACACTACTTTAGCTTTTGGGAACCGGTTGCAATTCTAGTTCATATAGTAAATCATACACATGACATCTAGTCATATTTGCCTCCAAAACACTAACCACGCTTCTTGTTTCTTCACAAAGCTTTGATGGTATAGTCAAAGTCCGTATGAGTGTTTGGCTTTGTATCTTCTAACAAGGAAACATTACTTTAGCTTTGTGGAACCGGTTGCCATTTTAGTTCTTATACTCAATCATACACATCACATCTTGTCATATTTGACTCCAAAACACTAATCAAGCTTCGTATTGCTTTTCCAAGATTTGATGGTGTAGCTCAAGTCCGTATGAGTCTTTGGTTTTGTATCTTCTAACAAGGAAACAGTACTTTAGCTTTTGGAAACCGGTTGCGATTCTAGTTCTTATACTCAATCATACACACGACATCTAGTCATATTTGACTCCAAAATACTAACCAAGCTTCTTATTGCTTCTCAAAGTTTTGATGGTGTAGCCGAAGTCTGTATGAGTTTTTGGCTTTCTTTTTCTAACAAGGAAACACTACTTTAGCTTTTGGGAACCGGTTACAATCTATTTCTTATACTACATCATACACGTGACATATAGTCATATTTCACTCCAAAAAACTAACCAAGCTTCTTTTTGCTTCTTAAAACTTTGACGGTATAGCCGAAGTACGTATGAGTCTTTGGCTTTGTATTTTCTAACAAGGAAACAGTACTTTAGCTTTTGGAAACCGGTTGCGATTCTAGTTGTTATACTCAATCATACACATGACATCTAGTCATATTTGACTCCAAAACACTAACCATGCTTCGTATTGCTTCTCCAAGATTTGATGGTGTAGTCGAAGTCCGTATGAGTCTTTGGGTTTGTATCTTCTAACAAGGAAACAAAACATTAGCTTTTGGAAACCGGTTGCGATTATAGTTCTTATACTCAATCATACACAAGACATCTAGTCATATTTGACTCCAGTACAGTAACCAAACTTCTTCTTGCTTCTCAAAGCTTTGATGGTGAAGCCGAAGTCCGTATGAGTCTTTGGCTTTGTGTTTTTTAAAAAGGAAACACTACATTAGCTTTTGGGAACCGGTTGCGGTTCTTGTTCTTATACTTAATCACACACATGACATATAGTCATATTTCATGCCAGAACCCTAACCAAGCTTCGTATTACTTCTCTAAGCTTTGATGGTGTAGCCGAAGTACGTTTGAGTCCTTGGCTTTGTATCTTCTAATAAGGTAACACTACTTTAGCTTTTGGGAACCGGTTGAGATTCTAATTCTTATACTCAATCATACACCTGACATCTAGTCATATTTAACTCCAAAACACTAACCAAGATTCTTATTGCTTAGCAAAGCTTTGATGGTATAGTCGAAGTCCATATGAGTCTTAGGCTTTGTATCTTCTAACAAGGAAACACTACTTTACCTTTTCGGAACCGGTTGCAATCTACGTCTTATACTACATCATACACGTGACATATAGTCATATTTCACTTCAAAACACTAACCAATCTTCTTATTGCTTCTCAAAGCTTTGATGGTATACCCAAAGTCCGAATGAGTCTTTGGCTTTGTATCTTCTAACAAGGAAACATTACTTTAGCTTTTGGGAACCGGTTGCCATTTTAGTTCTTATACTCAATCATACACATGACATCTTGTCATATTTGACTCCAAAACACTAATCAAGTTTCGTATTGCTTCTCCAAGAACTGATGGTGTAGCTCAAATCTGTATGAGTCTTTGGCTTTGTATCTTCTAATAAGGTAACACTACTTTAGCTTTTGGGAACCGGTTGAGATTCTAATTCTTATACTCAATCATATACATGACATCTAGTCATATTTAACTCCAAAACACTAACCAAGATTCTTATTGCTTAGCAAAGCTTTGATGGTATAGTCGAAGTCCATATGAGTCTTAGGCTTTGTATCTTCTAACAAGGAAACACTACTTTACCTTTTTGGAACCGGTTGCAATCTACTTCTTATACTACATCATACACGTGACATATAGTCATATTTCACTCCAAAACACTAACCAATCTTCTTTTTGCTTCTCAAAGCTTTGATGGTATACCGAAGTCCGAATGAGTCTTTGGTTTTGTATCTTCTAACAAGGAAACATTACTTTAGCTTTTTGGAACGGTTGCCATTTTAGTTCTTATACTCAATCATACACATGACATCTTGTCATATTTGACTCCAAAACACTAATCAAGCTTCGTATTGCTTCTCCAAGAACTGATGGTGTAGCTCAAATCTGTATGAGTCTTTGGCTTTGTATCTTCTAACAAGGAAACACTACTTTAGCTTTTGGGAACCGGTTGCAATCTATTTCTTATACTACATCATACACGTGACATATAGTCATATTTCACTCCAAAAAACTAACCAAGCTTCTTTTTGTTTCTCAAAGCTTTGACCGTATAGCCGAAGTACGTATGAGTCTTTGGCTTTGTATTTTCTAACAAGGAAACAGTACTTTAACTTTTGGAAACCGGTTGCGATTCTAGTTATTATACTCAATCATACACATGAAATCTAGTCATATTTGACTCCAAAACACTAACCATGCTTCGTATTGCTTCTCCAAGATTTGATGGTGTAGTCGAAGTCGGTATGAGTCTTTGGGTTTGTATCTTCTAACAAGGAAACAAAACATTAGCTTTTGGAAACCGGTTGCGATTATAGTTCTTATACTCAATCATACACAAGACATCTAGTCATATTTGACTCCAGAACAGTAACCAAACTTCTTCTTGCTTCTCAAAGCTTTGATGGTGAAGCCGAAGTCCGTATGAGTCTTTGGCTTTGTGTTTTTTAAAAAAGAAACACTACTTTAGCTTTTGGGAACCAGTTGCGGTTCTAGTTCTTATACTTAATCATACACATGACATATAGTCATATTTCATGCCAGAACCCTAACCAAGCTTTGTATTGCTTCTCAAAGCTTTGATGGTGTAGCCGAAGTCCGTTTGAGTCCTTGGCTTTGTATCTTCTAATAAGGTAACACTACTTTAGCTTTTGGGAACCGGTTGAGATTCTAATTCTTATACTCAATTATACACATGACATCTAGTCATATTTAACTCCAAAATACTAACCAAGATTCTTATTGCTTAGCAAAGCTTTGATGGTATAGTCGAAGGCCATATGAGTCTTAGGCTTTGTAACTTCTAACAAGGAAACACTACTTTACCTTTTCGGAACCGGTTGCAATCTACTTCTTATACTACATCATACACGTGACATATAGTCATATTTCACTCCAAAACACTAACCAATCTTCTTATTGCTTCTCAAAGCTTTGATGGTATACCGAAGTCTGAATGAGTCTTTGGCTTTGTATCTTCTAACAAGGAAACATTACTTTAGCTTTTTGGAACCGGTTGCCATTTTAGTTCTTATACTCAATCATACTCATGACATCTTGTCATATTTGACTCCAAAACACTAATCAAGCTTCGTATTGCTTCTCCAAGAACTGATGGTGTAGCTCAAATCTGTATGAGTCTTTGGCTTTGTATCTTCTAACAAGGAAACACTACTTTAGCTTTTGGGAACCGGTTGCAATCTATTTCTTATACTACATCATACACGTGACATATAGTCATATTTCACTCCAAAAAACTAACCAAGCTTCTTTTTGTTTCCCAAAGCTTTGACGGTATAGCCGAAGTACGTATGAGTCTTTGGCTTTGTATTTTCTAACAAGGAAACAGTACTTTAGCTTTTGGAAAACGGTTGCGATTCTAGTTCTTATACTCAATCATACACATGAAATCTAGTCATATTTGATTCCAAAACACTAACCATGCTTCGTATTGCTTCTCCAAGATTTGATGGTGTAGTCGAAGTCGGTATGAGTCTTTGGGTTTGTATCTTCTAACAAGGAAACAAAACATTAGCTTTTGGAAACCGGTTGCGATTATAGTTCTTATACTCGATAATACACAAGACATCTAGTCATATTTGACTCCAGAACAGTAACCAAACTTCTTCTTGCTTCTCAAAGCTTTGATGGTGTAGCCGAAGTCCGTATGAGTCTTTGGCTTTGTGTTTTCTATAAAGAAAACACTACTTTAGCATTTGGGAACCGGTTGCGGTTCTAGTTCTTATACTTAATCCTACACATGACATATAGTCATATTTCATGCCAGAACCCTAACCAAGCTTCGTATTGCTTCTCAAAGCTTTGATGGTGTAGCCGAAGTCCGTTTGAGTCTTTGGCTTTGTATCTTCTAATAAGGTAACACTACTTTAGCTTTTGGGAACCGGTTGAGATTCTAATTCTTATACTCAATCATACACATGACATCTAGTCATATTTAACTCCAAAACACTAACCCAGATTCTTATTGCTTAGCAAAGCTTTGATGGTATAGTCGAAGTCCATATGAGTCTTAGGCTTTGTATCTTCTAACAAGGAAACACTACTTTAGCTTTTCGAAACCGGTTGCAATCTACTTCTTATACTACATCATAAACGTGACATATAGTCATATTTCACTCCAAAACACTAACCAATCTTCTTATTGCTTCTCAAAGCTTTGATGGTATAGCCAAAGTCCGAATGAGTCTTTGGCTATGTATCTTCTAACAAGGAAACATTACTTTAGCTTTTGGGAACCGGTTGCCATTTTAGTTCTTATACTCAATCATACACATGACATCTTGTCATATTTGACTCCAAAACACTAATCAAGCTTCGTATTGCTTCTCCAAGAACTGATGGTGTAGCTCAAATCCGTATGAGTCTTTGGCTTTGTATCTTCTAACAAGGAAAAATTACTTTAGCTTTTGGAAACCGGTTGTGATTCTAGTTCTTATACTGAATCATACACATGACGTCTAGTCATATTTGACTCCAAAACACTAACCAAGCTTCTTATTGCTTCTCAAAGCTTTGATGGTGTAGCCGAAGTCCGTATGAGTCTTTGGCTTTGTTTTTTCTAACAAGGAAACACTACTTTAGCTTTTGGGAACCGGTTGCAATCTATTTCTTATACTATATCATACACGTGACATATAGTCATATTTCACTCCAAAAAACTAACCAAGCTTCTTTTTGCTTCTCAAAGCTTTGACGGTATAGCCGAAGTACGTATGAGTCTTTGGCTTTATATTTTCTAACAAGGAAACAATACTTTAGCTTTTGGAAACCGGTTGCGATTCTAGTTCTTATACTCAATCGTACACATGAAATCTAGTCATATTTGACTCCAAAACACTAACCATGCTTCGTATTGCTTCTCCAAGATTTGATGGTGTAGTCGAAGTCGGTATGAGTCTTTGGGTTTGTATCTTCTAATAAGGAAACAAAACATTAGCTTTTGGAAACCGGTTGCGATTATAGTTCTTATACTCAATCATACACAAGACATCTAGTCATATTTGACTCCAGAAAAGTAACCAAACTTCTTCTTGCTTCTCAAAGCTTTGATGGTGTAGCCGAAGTCCGTATGAGTCTTTGGCTTTGTGTTTTCTAAAAAGGAAACACTACTTTAGCTTTTGGGAACCGGTTGCGGTTCTAGTTCTTATACTTAATTATACACATGACATATAGTCATATTTCATGCCAGAACCCTAACCAAGCTTCGTATTGCTTCTCAAAGCTTTGATGGTGTAGCCGAAGTCCGTTTGAGTCTTTGGCTTTGTATCTTCTAATAAGGTAACACTACTCTAGCTTTCGGGAACCGGTTGAGATTCTAATTCTTATACTCAATCATACACATGACATCTAGTCATATTTAACTCCAAAACACTAACCAAGATTCTTATTGCTTAGCAAAGCTTTGATGGTATAGTCGAAGTCCATATGAGTCTTAGGCTTTGTATCTTCTAACAAGGAAACACTACTTTAGCTTTTCGAGATCGATTGCAATCTACTTCTTATACTACATCATAAACGTGACATATAGTCATATTTCACTCCAAAACACTAACCAATCTTCTTATTGCTTCTCAAAGCTTTGATGGTATAGCCAAAGTCCGAATGAGTCTTTGGCTATGTATCTTCTAACAAGGAAACATTACTTTAGCTTTTGGGAACCGGTTGCCATTTTAGTTCTTATACGCAATCATACACATGACATCTTGTCATATTTGACTCCAAAACACTAAACAAGCTTCGTATTGCTTCTCCAAGAACTGATGGTGTAGCTCAAATCCGTATGAGTCGTTGGCTTTGTATCTTCTAACAAGGAAACATTACTTTAGCTTTTGGAAACCGGTTGCGATTCTAGTTCTTATACTGAATCATACACATGACGTCTAGTCATATTTGACTCCAAAACACTAACCAAGCTTCTTATTGCTTCTCAAAGCTTTGATAGTGTAGCCGAAGTCCGTATGAGTCTTTGGCTTTGTTTTTTCTAACAAGGAAACACTACTTTAGCTTTTGAGAACCAGTTGCAATCTATTTCTTATACTACATCATACACGTGACATATAGTCATATTTCACTCCAAAAAACTAACCAAGCTTCTTTTTGCTTCTTAAAACTTTGACGGTATAGCGGAAGTACGTATGAGTCTTTGGCTTTGTATTTCCTAACAAGGAAACAGTACTTTAGCTTTAGGAAACCGGTTGCGATTCTAGTTCTTATACTCAATCATACACATGACATCTAGTCATATTTGACTCCAAAACACTAACCATGCTTTGTATTGCTTCTCCAAGATTTGATGGTGTAGTCGAAGTCCGTATGAGTCTTTGGGTTTGTATCTTCTAACAAGGAAACAAAACATTAGCTTTTGGAAACCGGTTGCGATTATAGTTCTTATACTCAATCATAGACAAGACATCTAGTCATATTTGACTCCAGAACAGTAACAAAACTTCTTCTTGCTTCTCAAAGCTTTGATGGTGTAGCCGAAGTCCGTATGAGTCTTTGGCTTTGTGTTTTCTAAAAAGGAAACACTACTTTAGCTTTTGGTAACCGGTTGCGGTTCTAGTTCTTATACTTAATCATACACATGACATATTGTCATATTTCATTCCAGAACCCTAACCAAGCTTCGTATTGCTTCTCAAAGCTTTGATGGTGTAGCCGAAGTCCGTTTGAGTCTTTGGCTTTGTATCTTCTAATAAGGTAACACTACTTTAGCTTTAGGGAACCGGTTGCAATTCTGGTTCATATACTAAATCATACACATGACATTTAGTCATATTTGCCTCCAAAACACTAACCACGCTTCTTCTTGCTTCACAGAGCTTTGATGGTATAGTCAAAGTTCGTATGAGTGTTTGGCTTTGTATCTTCTAACATTGAAACATTACTTTACCTTTTGGGAACCGGTTGCCATTTTAGTTCTTATACTCAATCATACACATCACATCTTGTCATATTTCACTCCAAAACACTAATCAAGCTTCGTATTGCTTCTCCAAGATTTGATGGTGTAGCTCAAATCCGTATGAGTCTTTGGTTATGTATCTTCTAACAAGGAAACAGTACTTTAGCTTTTGGAAACCGGTTGCGATTCTAGTTCTTATACTCAATCATACACATAACATCTAGTCATATTTGACTCCAAAATACTAACCAAACTTCTTATTGCTTCTCAAAGTTTTGATGGTGTAGCCGAAGTCCGTATGAGTCTTTGGCTTTCTTTTTTCTAACAAGGAAACACTACTTAAGCTTTTGGGAACCGGTTGCAATCTACTTCTTATACTACATCATACACGTGACATATAGTCATATTGCACTCCAAAACACTAACCAAGCTTCTTATTGCTTCTCAAAGCTTTGATGGTGTAGCCGAAGTCCGTATGAGTCTTTGGCTTTGTATCTTTTAAGAAGGAAACACTACTTTAGCTTTTCGGAACCGCTTGCGATTCTAGTTCTTATACTCTGTAATACACATGACATCTAGTCATATTTGACTCCAAAACACTAACCAAGCTTCTTATTGCTTCTCAAAGCTTTGATGGTGTAGCCGAAGTCCGTATGAGTGTTTGGCTTTGTTTTTTCTAACAAGGAAACACAACTTTAGCTTTTGGGAACCGGTTGCAATCTATTTCTTATACTACATCATACACGTGACATATAGTCATATTTCACTGCAAAAAACTAACCAAGCTTTTTTTTGCTTCTCAAAGCTTTGACGGTATAGTCGAAGTACGTATGAGTCTTTGGCTTTGTATTTTCTAACAAGGAAATAGTACTTTAGCTTTTGGAAACCGGTTGCGATTCTAGTTCTTATACTCAATCATACACATGACATCTAGTCATATTTGACTCCAAAACACTAACCATGCTTCGTATTGCTTCTCCAAGATTTGATGGTGTTGTCGAAGTAGGTATGAGTCTTTGGGTTTGTATCTTCTAACAAGGAAACAAAACATTAGCTTTTGGAAACCGATTGCGATTATAGTTCTTATAGTCAATCATACACAAGACATCTAGTCATATTTGACTCCAGAACAGTAACCAAACTTCTTCTTGCTTCTCAAAGCTTTGATGATGTAGCCGAAGTCCGTATGAGTCTTTGGCTTTGTGTTTTCTAAAAAGGAAACACTACTTTAGCTTTTGCGAACCGGTTGCGGTTCTAGTTCTTATACTTAATCATACATATGACATATAGTCATATTTCATGCCAGAACCCTAACCAAGCTTCTTATTGCTTCTCAAAGCTTTGATGGTGTAGCCGAAGTCCGTTTGAGTCTTTGGCTTTGTATCTTCTAATAAGGTAACACTACTTTAGCTTTTGGGAACCGGTTGAGATTCTAATTCTTATACTCAATCATACACATGACATCTAGTCATATTTAACTCCAAAACACTAACCAAGATTCTTATTGCTTAGCAAAGCTTTGATGGTATAGTCGAAGTCCATATGAGTCTTAGGCTTTGTATCTTCTAACAAGGAAACACTACTTTAGCTTTTCGAAACCGGTTGCAATCTACTTCTTATACTACATCATAAACGTGACATATAGTCATATTTCACTCCAAAACACTAACCAATCTTCTTATTGCTTCTCAAAGCTTTGATGGTATAGCCAAAGTCCGAATGAGTCTTTGGCTATGTATCTTCTAACAAGGAAACATTACTTTAGCTTTTGGGAACGGGTTGCCATTTTAGTTCCTATACTCAATCATACACATGACATCTTGTCATATTTGACTCCAAAACACTAATTAAGCTTTGTATTGCTTCTCCAAGAACTGATGGTGTAGCTCAAATCCGTATGAGTCTTTGGCTTTGTATCTTCGAACAAGGAAACATTACTTTAGCTTTTGGAAACCGGTTGCGATTCTAGTTCTTATACTGAATCATACACATGACGTCTAGTCATATTTGACTCCAAAACACTAACCAAGCTTCTTATTGCTTCTCAAAGCTTTGATGGTGTAGCCGAAGTCCGTATGAGTCTTTGGCTTTGTTTTTTCTAACAAGGAAACACTACTTTAGCTTTTGGGAACCGGTTGCAATCTATTTCTTATACTATATCATACACGTGACATATAGTCATATTTCACTCCAAAAAACTAACCAAGCTTCTTTTTGCTTCTCAAAGCTTTGACGGTATAGCCGAATTACGTATGAGTCTTTGGCTTTATATTCTCTAACAAGGAAACAATACTTTAGCTTTTGGAAACCGGTTGCGATTCTAGTTCTTATACTCAATCGTACACATGAAATCTAGTCATATTTGACTCCAAAACACTAACCATGCTTCGTATTGCTTCTCCAAGATTTGATGGTGTAGTCGAAGTCGGTATGAGTCTTTGGGTTTGTATCTTCTAATAAGGAAACAAAACATTAGCTTTTGGAAACCGGTTGCGATTATAGTTCTTATACTCAATCATACACAAGACATCTAGTCATATTTGACTCCAGAAAAGTAACCAAACTTCTTCTTGCTTCTCAAAGCTTTGATGGTGTAGCCGAAGTCCGTATGAGTCTTTGGCTTTGTGTTTTCTAAAAAGGAAACACTACTTTAGCTTTTGGGAACCGGTTGCGGTTCTAGTTCTTATACTTAATTATACACATGACATATAGTCATATTTCATGCCAGAACCCTAACCAAGCTTCGTATTGCTTCTCAAAGCTTTGATGGTGTAGCCGAAGTCCGTTTGAGTCTTTGGCTTTGTATCTTCTAATAAGGTAACACTACTTTAGCTTTCGGGAACCGGTTGAGATTCTAATTCTTATACTCAATCATACACATGACATCTAGTCATATTTAACTCCAAAACACTAACCAAGATTCTTATTGCTTAGCAAAGCTTTGATGGTATAGTCGAAGTCCATATGAGTCTTAGGCTTTGTATCTTCTAACAAGGAAACACTACTTTAGCTTTTCGAGATCGATTGCAATCTACTTCTTATACTACATCATAAACGTGACATATAGTCATATTTCACTCCAAAACACTAACCAATCTTCTTATTGCTTCTCAAAGCTTTGATGGTATAGCCAAAGTCCGAATGAGTCTTTGGCTATGTATCTTCTAACAAGGAAACATTACTTTAGCTTTTGGGAACCGGTTGCCATTTTAGTTCTTATACGCAATCATACACATGACATCTTGTCATATTTGACTCCAAAACACTAAATCAAGCTTCGTATTGCTTCTCCAAGAACTGATGGTGTAGCTCAAATCCGTATGAGTCGTTGGCTTTGTATCTTCTAACAAGGAAACATTACTTTAGCTTTTGGAAACCGGTTGCGATTCTAGTTCTTATACTGAATCATACACATGACGTCTAGTCATATTTGACTCCAAAACACTAACCAAGCTTCTTATTGCTTCTCAAAGCTTTGATAGGTGTAGCCGAAGTCCGTATGAGTCTTTGGCTTTGTTTTTTCTAACAAGGAAACACTACTTTAGCTTTTGAGAACCAGTTGCAATCTATTTCTTATACTACATCATACACGTGACATATAGTCATATTTCACTCCAAAAAACTAACCAAGCTTCTTTTTGCTTCTTAAAACTTTGACGGTATAGCGGAAGTACGTATGAGTCTTTGGCTTTGTATTTCCTAACAAGGAAACAGTACTTTAGCTTTAGGAAACCGGTTGCGATTCTAGTTCTTATACTCAATCATACACATGACATCTAGTCATATTTGACTCCAAAACACTAACCATGCTTCGTATTGCTTCTCCAAGATTTGATGGTGTAGTCGAAGTCCGTATGAGTCTTTGGGTTTGTATCTTCTAACAAGGAAACAAAACATTAGCTTTTGGAAACCGGTTGCGATTATAGTTCTTATACTCAATCATAGACAAGACATCTAGTCATATTTGACTCCAGAACAGTAACAAAACTTCTTCTTGCTTCTCAAAGCTTTGATGGTGTAGCCGAAGTCCGTATGAGTCTTTGGCTTTGTGTTTTCTAAAAAGGAAACACTACTTTAGCTTTTGGTAACCGGTTGCGGTTCTAGTTCTTATACTTAATCATACACATGACATATTGTCATATTTCATTCCAGAACCCTAACCAAGCTTCGTATTGCTTCTCAAAGCTTTGATGGTGTAGCCGAAGTCCGTTTGAGTCTTTGGCTTTGTATCTTCTAATAAGGTAACACTACTTTAGCTTTAGGGAACCGGTTGCAATTCTGGTTCATATACTAAATCATACACATGACATTTAGTCATATTTGCCTCCAAAACACTAACCACGCTTCTTCTTGCTTCACAGAGCTTTGATGGTATAGTCAAAGTTCGTATGAGTGTTTGGCTTTGTATCTTCTAACATTGAAACATTACTTTACCTTTTGGGAACCGGTTGCCATTTTAGTTCTTATACTCAATCATACACATCACATCTTGTCATATTTGACTCCAAAACACTAATCAAGCTTCGTATTGCTTCTCCAAGATTTGATGGTGTAGCTCAAATCCGTATGAGTCTTTGGTTATGTATCTTCTAACAAGGAAACAGTACTTTAGCTTTTGGAAACCGGTTGCGATTCTAGTTCTTATACTCAATCATACACATAACATCTAGTCATATTTGACTCCAAAATACTAACCAAACTTCTTATTGCTTCTCAAAGTTTTGATGGTGTAGCCGAAGTCCGTATGAGTCTTTGGCTTTCTTTTTTCTAACAAGGAAACACTACTTAAGCTTTTGGGAACCGGTTGCAATCTACTTCTTATACTACATCATACACGTGACATATAGTCATATTGCACTCCAAAACACTAACCAAGCTTCTATTGCTTCTCAAAGCTTTGATGGTGTAGCCGAAGTCCGTATGAGTCTTTGGCTTTGTATCTTTTAAGAAGGAAACACTACTTTAGCTTTTCGGAACCGCTTGCGATTCTAGTTCTTATACTCTGTAATACACATGACATCTAGTCATATTTGACTCCAAAACACTAACCAAGCTTCTTATTGCTTCTCAAAGCTTTGATGGTGTAGCCGAAGTCCGTATGAGTGTTTGGCTTTGTTTTTTCTAACAAGGAAACACAACTTTAGCTTTTGGGAACCGGTTGCAATCTATTTCTTATACTACATCATACACGTGACATATAGTCATATTTCACTGCAAAAAACTAACCAAGCTTTTTTTTGCTTCTCAAAGCTTTGACGGTATAGTCGAAGTACGTATGAGTCTTTGGCTTTGTATTTTCTAACAAGGAAATAGTACTTTAGCTTTTGGAAACCGGTTGCGATTCTAGTTCTTATACTCAATCATACACATGACATCTAGTCATATTTAACTCCAAAACACTAACCATGCTTCGTATTGCTTCTCCAAGATTTGATGGTGTTGTCGAAGTAGGTATGAGTCTTTGGGTTTGTATCTTCTAACAAGGAAACAAAACATTAGCTTTTGGAAACCGATTGCGATTATAGTTCTTATAGTCAATCATACACAAGACATCTAGTCATATTTGACTCCAGAACAGTAACCAAACTTCTTCTTGCTTCTCAAAGCTTTGATGATGTAGCCGAAGTCCGTATGAGTCTTTGGCTTTGTGTTTTCTAAAAAGGAAACACTACTTTAGCTTTTGCGAACCGGTTGCGGTTCTAGTTCTTATACTTAATCATACATATGACATATAGTCATATTTCATGCCAGAACCCTAACCAAGCTTCTTATTGCTTCTCAAAGCTTTGATGGTGTAGCCGAAGTCCGTTTGAGTCTTTGGCTTTGTATCTTCTAATAAGGTAACACTACTTTAGCTTTTGGGAACCGGTTGAGATTCTAATTCTTATACTCAATCATACACATGACATCTAGTCATATTTAACTCCAAAACACTAACCAAGATTCTTATTGCTTAGCAAAGCTTTGATGGTATAGTCGAAGTCCATATGAGTCTTAGGCTTTGTATCTTCTAACAAGGAAACACTACTTTAGCTTTTCGAAACCGGTTGCAATCTACTTCTTATACTACATCATAAACGTGACATATAGTCATATTTCACTCCAAAACACTAACCAATCTTCTTATTGCTTCTCAAAGCTTTGATGGTATAGCCAAAGTCCGAATGAGTCTTTGGCTATGTATCTTCTAACAAGGAAACATTACTTTAGCTTTTGGAAACCGGGTTGCCATTTTAGTTCCTATACTCAATCATACACATGACATCTTGTCATATTTGACTCCAAAACACTAATTAAGCTTGTATTGCTTCTCCAAGAACTGATGGTGTAGCTCAAATCCGTATGAGTCTTTGGCTTTGTATCTTCGAACAAGGAAACATTACTTTAGCTTTTGGAAACCGGTTGCGATTCTAGTTCTTATACTGAATCATACACATGACGTCTAGTCATATTTGACTCCAAAACACTAACCAAGCTTCTTATTGCTTCTCAAAGCTTTGATGGTGTAGCCGAAGTCCGTATGAGTCTTTGGCTTTGTTTTTTCTAACAAGGAAACACTACTTAGCTTTTGGGAACCGGTTTGCAATCTATTTCTTATACTATATCATACACGTGACATATAGTCAATATTTCACTCCAAAAAACTAACCAAGCTTCTTTTGCTTCTCAAAGCTTTGACGG